>JACXGM010022154.1:0-11508 GCA_016801145.1 Umbra pygmaea | reverse complement strand
GCGGTCGCTTCGTTTGTCTGTTGCGTATAATACTACATATTATGTTATTAAACGCCGCGGTTCGAACTCCGTTATTAGGACATTATCAACACAACATTATTTTTATAAAATTGTATTGGATTTCTTTTTCAGCATCGAAATCTGAACAAACAAACAGCAAGCCGCGGAAGGAACCCAGCACTACTTGGGCTGAAAACAACCAGATCATCCGCAATAGATGATTTACACACTTATCTCCAATCATACACCCAGTGTTACAACATTTCACAGTTTAATGTTTGTATGTGGCACTACACTAGAGTCTAGTGACAACGCTATTTTATAAAAGCCTATTGCGGTGCTTGCGTCACTCCCTTATCCCTCCTACCAGTTCCTATGGCCACTTGACCAGTGCGAATGCAAATAGCAAAACCTGTTTTTGGGGAGAGTAGTTAGTAGAACTGTTTAGAAGTGGACTGTTCCTATAACTACGTTCCTGTAACTACTTGGTCGGAAAGCGGCTATTGACCATAAAACCCCTCCCTATCCCTTTCAAGTACAGTCATCAGGAGGAAACAAACAGCTAGACAACACAAATACTAACATACCATGGACATCTTAAAACTATATAAACAACAATCACTCTGGCTTACCGTGTGCCTGCTTGCTGTGTGTGCCCAATCAAGAACTACTTAATGCACACTTTCTTCTTATATGGACTTCCTGTGTGCATATAATGTAGGTTCCTGCCAGGTCCTAAGTTCCACCTGCTACAACCCACCCCCCTTAACAAAAATTGACGTCCCGTCGATTTACCACTAATGGGTTGAGCGCGGAAGTTGGTGTACCTGCTCTCCATCTGCAGCTGGTCCTTGGCAGCCATGAGCTGGTTGATCTTCTGCTTGGCCTCAACTATAATTTTCCTGCTCTCCCCTTGCAGCCTGAGGGAGGTTACCTCCAGCTGGGCAGCACTGAGCTGATCACTGGTCTTCTGGATGACGACAGCCTGGGTCTCGAGCTGCCTCTTGGCATCAATCAGCTGCAAGTCATGGTTTCTGACCAGCAGGTGGCGTTGCTCCAACTCATGCTCCAGTCTCTTCTGCAGCTGGCTGATCTTTCGCTCCTGCTTCTCTAATTGGGAGTTGAGACGCTGCTGGTGGTCCATCTCTGACCGCTCCAGTGTGGCCTGTATGGTCTGCATGCTCTCTTTCTCCTGAGTCCGCCTGGAATCCCCTAGCTTCGGCTTGTTTCTCTCCTGCCAGAGGCTCTTAGTCTGACCATGTGCCCTGCAGTGTTTCTCCGGGTCCACCTTCAGGTCCTGGGTCATGGTGCGAACCATCTGTGCACTCTTCTGGCCTGTAGCCACCATCTTCTGTTCCTTTTCCATCACCAAAGGCAATGGCTTCTTCTTCCCCTTGAAGACACTTGGCATAATTGTTCTGCAGTACTGAGCAATATGACCCAACTTGCCACATCTCCAACATTGCCGGAGAGGTTCCTTAGTGGAATTTTGCTGAGGCTGTGCTTTTCTTTGAGACTCTCTTTGGGTACCCCCATATGTAGATTGGACCTCTTCAAAATGCTCTGTGAGTGCATTTATCTGGGTCTGCTGCTTCTCCAGTAATGCTTTAATATCTGTCCATTCTGACACTGTTGCTGTTACATCTGAGGATTTTGTAGCCAATTGTATTGATTCACAGTCCATTAATTCAGTATGCTGACTCCAGGAGGAGGACCTACCTTACTGACCCCCATTACCTCCCTCTTCAACCCACCTTGTTGCCTCCTCCCGAACTTCCCACAAAGTAATCCTGGCGTTAAGTCTTACTAACCTCTTGAGTTCTCTACGTAATGACCCGTCTCTCACATTTTGTATAAATTGGTCCCTTAACACCTGACCATGGTTGGGGACTCCCTCCGGGTCACTAGAAAGGATAGAATCCATCAAAAACATTAACGCATGGGAGAATTTGTCAGAGACTCACTCTCCTTCTGTTTTCTCTCAAAAAACTGATGTTGCAAAACTACAAAGGGTTGACGATCACCATAAAGCCCCCTCAGAGTTTGAAATATTTGCTCCGGGTTCTCCCTTTTACAACGTGGCCGCAGCTTTACTTCCACCCAAGCCTCCCCTCCAAGGTGATCTAACAGAAATCGCACCTTGTCTTTGGTGGACCAATGCTGATCATCGATACAGGACTCTGCTTCCTCAATCCAATCCCCCACACTGAGGTTCCCGCTGGGACCATTATTTCCATAAAACTTTTGACATTTACGGTCACAGGGAATGAATACTACTCTCTCCAATTGAGGCCTATGTCTAGGTGTATTATCTTTATGAACACGTCCCCTCCGGGTGGCACGGTGGTTGGGCTGGGTTCTGGAATATGCAGAATGCGAATCAGATGAAGGAGGCGAACTAGAGGAAGACCAGTGGCCTCTAGCAGCATCAGGCCTAATCGGTTGCCCCAGCCTACCACTCTGTTGCCCCTGGCTACTAATCGTTTGCCCCGGCCCTGGTCTAAATCGCTCATTTTCAGCTACCACCTCCTTCAATTGCTCTTTCAACAATACCAGTTCCTGTGCCATTTTGTCTGCCATGGTCTAATGACAACTTTAGTGGTAAGGGAAAACAGCAAGCAAGCACCAGTAGCAACTTCAACAAGGTTAAACCCCAAAAACACCAAATACTACAAAACAAACAACAACTTGTCAGTGTCGGATGATGATACTTGTCCAAGAGGATGTGTCGAATCCACCAACCGGGCTCCTTATCTTCTAGCGCTGATTGTTGTTTACTCTACTACCACCACCAATGAACATGTCCAATAAACTGCCTCAAGACCACTGTGTACCCTGCTCACAGCGCCAATTGTAACCCGGGGTAGCCAACTATGGTGTATCCCAAGGTTTGCTTACATCAAAATGTGGTACATTCACGTAAAGTGAATCCAGTAGGCCAGAGGACAGTTCTAGGGCTGTTACAAGCAGTTTTATTTATAAAAGTCATAAAGTTCTTATTCACACATATTCACATTGACCATAAAACCCCTCCCTATCCCTTTCAAGTACAGTCATCAGGAGGAAACAAACAGCTAGACAACACAAATACTAACATACCATGGACATCTTAAAACTACATAAACAACAATCACTCTGGCTTACCGTGTGCCTGCTTGCTGTGTGTGCCCAATCAAGAACTACTTAATGCACACTTTCTTCTTATATGGACTTCCTGTGTGTATATAATGTAGGTTCCTGCCAGGTCCTAAGTTCCACCTGCTACACATGGATACCTGGAGGGCAAGAAACGCCGATAAAATGGTGACGAACAGTGGCCAGCCAGGGGAATTGCGGCCTGGATTTCCAATACTACAATCAATCAACCAAATGTTAAAATTAGATATCATAAAAAGATTAACAAACTCGGAACATGTGATACATACACAGCAACTGCTGCTGTTTTCATTGCTTTGAAGCTTGCAAAGTCTCTACCAGACTTCGAGTTAAGATATTTACTTCCATAGAGAATCCGTCACCTTACTGTACCCCGCAAAAAATTGAAAGCCTACACAAATACGGATACTAGCTAACTTTTTCAAGAGTGAATGGGTTAACACTGTCATAGCTGAAAAATAGGAATATCTTCATAATCAGCGATTACATAGCCAACGTGGTCTTATTATAGCCCGATCAATAAATAAACCCATGTAGAAAGACTAATAAAGCGTGTGTGCGTGTCAGTCACTTCTCTATCAAATTAGATTACGTGTGTTGTTGGTTAGAATAAGCACACTGGTAACACAAGGATATTTCAGATATTTCTGATATTCAGAAATTGAACAACCCAAAACACAGCAGAATGAGACTCTAAACCCAGACTTGGTGAACACAATCCATTCAGCAGGGAGTTGCATGACATATCACGAACAGTGCCACACTACTAGTTAAATTGCCAAGGCAACATGATAACTTCAGCTAAGGCCACTACAGCCAATTAGAATTGGCCTTTTATGTGGATTATGTTGTTTATACTTTTGTTATATTGTTTTGTTTGCCAATACAAAAAGTGAAATGATTATCAATTAAGACATTTTGTATTTCTCCTAGGTTATGTTAATATGGTATTGGTAGACTACAGTTTCCTAAAATCTTCAATTTTTAACAGAATTGTGTTTGACATACAAATTACAGCGTTTACATTTAAAATATGATTAAAATTAATTTTACGGAATACTTTACTCATTAGATTGTGCTAAATGTGCATAAAATAATCAAAAATGTGCATTAAACATGCTACCCAAATGTTATGAAATGTGTTAACCAAATAATACAATAAATGACAATGAACCTAACAATAATTTCAGTGGTAAGATTGGGTGTGGATTGGGCTATTGGTATAGAGTTTAATTGTCATGATACAAAGTTTATTATTTCAAATATATACACTCTGTATTAGTTTTATCATAATGAAGTTGAATACTTAAATATATTATAATTTGTTGGCTCCTTTATTCAAGACAATGCCTCATCCTGTATTTTTGTTGTAGGAGACATGAATGCCGACATTTTTGATGTAAACTCCTGGTTTGCTAATCACCTAATGCATTTTTGTACTGACACTGGTTTAATGCCATCAAGCAAGGTGCTTTTGCCTAAGAACAGCATGGCATAGTGCCTCGTGGTTGGATCATTGTGTTTTTAAAACTGATGCACAAGCTTCTTTCGATGGTATTATTACTTTGCCAATGCCGGTCATATACCATTTTCTCCGGCTGTAAATGTTAAGAAGCTATCAGTTTTATCTACTGTGGCTAACAGCATTAACACAGGAAGATTAGACTGGACTAAATTAACAAAGGAAGAGTTCCAGAAGTATTATATTAAGACTGATGGGTTGCTGGGAAATATTGCACTGCCCAATGATGCCATATGATGTAGTGATATTAAAAGAATTCACTGTTTTATATGAATTGATTGTGGAATCACTTGCCAGTAGGCATTTTTATAAACCTCAGCGTATGGCAAATAGCATCAAGCCTGGTTGGAACGAGCATGTAGCAGAACTTCAAGCCAAAGCTCTGTGTGCATTTAGAGCCTGTATAGAGTCCGGTAGAGCTAGACAGGGCGCTTTATTTGATGTAAAGAAACAAATGCAAATTTGAAATATGCACTTAGATTTATAAAAAGGAATGAGAACTTGATGAGGTCTGCTTCTTAGGCATGTAAGATGTATACTAGAGATTATAATGACTTCTGGAACGAGGTCAGAGCCATGAACAGTAGTAAAATGTCTTTACCCTCAAATACTGAGGGAGGCAGTGGCCAAGATGTAATCTGCCAGATGTGACAGCAACGTTATAATGAGTTGTTTAACTGTACTGGGAGGAATACTTTTGAGGTGGAAAATAGTGATAATAATGAAACTGTGGTTATTCATTCAGAAGAGGTACAATCTGCTGTATTGGGATTAGATGACAATAAAGTGTGTGGTGCTGATAAAATAATTGCCGAACATCTTAAATTTGCAAGCAAGAAACTTATTCCTCTGTTTGCTATTTGCATGACAGGTTTCTTAGTTCATGGGACTCTGCCTGAAACTATCCTACTGGTGTTATTAGTGCCCGTCATCGAAGACAAAGCTGGCAAAATAAACAGCATGGACAATTATAGACCTATAGCCCTAGCCAGCATTGTATCCAAAGCGTTGGAATTATATTCTTAGCAGTGACAACCAATTTGGTTTTAAACGGCAACACGGTACAGATGTGCATATTTGCCTTAAAGCTACACTGTGTATTTCTTTGAGTTGATTCTTAGCAAAAACCCCTTTGTTCTTTCAAAAATATGTGCTCATTCATGTGTAATTAGTTCCACCAAATAATCAAAGTATTTTCGTAAGCGTAGAATCTTCCATTCACAATACATACAATGGTGCAGCTCGAATTGCAGCAGCCATGTTATGCCTCCATCTTTAAAATACATTAGCCAAAGAGGGACATACCTGAAAATTCAAGCTCTGCCTTTTGCGCTTTTACACTAGTGGCACCGTGACGAATGCCAGGGGGAGATTACTCACAACTGCCGGCAAATTTCAAAGTCTGTTGAAGATGTAAGATCATGCCTATTCTCAAGGACATGTAATGGTAGCACTGCTCCAAGCTGTACAGTAGGCAAGAACATTCACCTGGCAACACGAACTCAGATATTCGGTTTCAAAATAATAGCGCTCATGGTTCATTGCAATAATCATTGTTAAATCATTGCATAGGTAGTGTCCATGTTCATGTTTTGCTAAAATTAGTATTCTGTTGGAATTAAACAGACTCTAGTGAATGTTTTTCAAATGTAATCGTGTTTTCACATGAGACACTGACAATTCAATCACATTGTGTGTAAAACATATTTGTTACTTTTATTATTAAAACATGTTAAATTATTATTTTTTAATATCACATGCTCTTATTGTTTCTTTACACACAACACAATTGCATTTGGTTACAATACACAGGCTGTGTAGTGAATTAACAATGATTATTGCAATGAATCAAAACGAGCGCTATTGTTTTGAAAATAAAAATTATATCCAGGTTCACATTGCTGGTATAATAATGCAAGGGTCTAGACTCTAGACCGTATTCAGTTGCTTGTCATATACAATTTTACCACTAGATGGGAGCAATTCTTACACAATGCAGCTTTAAAAGAGATTTTAGATTATTATAATAGCCAGAATTCCACAACTTTTATGTGTTTCATAGATGCCTCTAAGGCATTTGATCATGTGAACCATGAAAAATTATTCCTTAAATTGCAACATAGAGGAGTCCCAAAATAATTATAAGAATTTTAGTGTTTTGGTATTCTCATCAGTCTATGCAGGTGAAATGGGGTGGTTCTGTACCAGAACCATTTTTTGTTGGTAATGGAGTCCGTCAGGGTGGTATTTTGTCACCCTTTTTAATGTACACAGTTGTATGCAAAAGTTTATTTTGGACCATTCCTCCAAACATCTCCAGTTCAGTTAGGTTTGATGGTTGCTGAGGATGGAACGCCCGCTTCAAATCACCCCACCGATATTCAATGATATTCAGTTCTGGGGACTGGGATGGCAATTCCAGAACATTGAACTTGATTCTCTGCATAAATGCCAGGGTAGATTTTGAGCATTGTTTTGGGTCATTGTCTGGTTGAAATATCCAGCCCCGGCGTAACTTCAACTTTGTGACTGATGTCTCTACATTATTCCCAAGTATCTGCTGATATTGAGTGGAATCCATGCAACCATTAACCTTCACAAAATTCCCAGTTCCGGCACTGGCCACACAGCCCCACAGCATGATGGAACCTCCACCAAATTTGACTGTGGGCAGCAAGTGTTTGTATTGGAATGCTGTGTTCTTTTGCCGCCATTGAAAACGCCCCTTGTTATGACAAAATAACTCCATCTTTGTTTCATCAGTCCACAGCACCTTCCAAAATGAAGCTGGCTTGTCCAAATGTGCATTTGTATATCTCAAGTGACTCTGTTTGTGACGTGTGTGCAGAACAGGCTTCTTCCGCCACACTCTTCCGTACAGTTTCTTCTTGTGCAAAGTGCACTGAATTGTTGATCGATGCACAGTGACACCATCTGCAGCAAGATGATGTTGTAGGTCTTTGGAGGTGGTCTGTGGGCTGTTTTGACTGTGTCACCTTTGCTTCTCCCATATTTTACTTGGCCTGCCACTTCTGGCCTTAACAAGAACTGTGCTTGTTGTCTTCCATAGACCTCAACAGTTCCGCCCACATCCCACAGACTCCGGAAGTAAGAATACAATACAATTTCTTAATTGACAATTGGAGTACCGGTATAAGCAATAAAATTGTAACCATCGATGGTATACTTAAAACCAGCTACAACCTGACTAAGCGATTGTATATGCTCATATTGACTTCAAAAGTTCATGGGGCACCAACCTTGTTTTGAGATACATATATTTTATTTGCGATGTCTTGGATAAGTACTTCATTACCCACAATCCTAAACAATCCCACAGTGACGCCTCCATGCCTCTGATTGGTGGAACACTGTGACAAACTCGCAGTTACCATGGAAATGTTGACTGAGCCCGTGAAAAGGCCGGCCGGCCGAGATGGCTCCTGGTTTACGGGATGAATAGTTCTTTCGCTCGGAAAAGGAAATATGTACACAGTCTGGTACCTTTGAATTGGATTTTCGGTTCAGTTTTTCACTCTAAATGATATTTTTTATGCTTATGAGTCACAACGTACTGGTTAGCCTAAGGCATGGTCTAGAAGTCAATGGCAGAAATTAATGGGAAATTTACTTCCGGAACCCAAACTCTCTCGGACGAGGGGCGGGACTGACACTGACAGCTTAAGTCTCTGTGATATCTTTTTGTTGCCTTCCCTTAAACCAATGGTTTTCAACATGTGTGCCGTAAGGACTCCTCAAGTGTCCCTTGAGATTTTTTTCACTACACTACTGGGCCTAGACCAAACCATGAAAAATCAGCCCAAGACCATTATCCATCCTCTACAATTAGTAGGGGTGTCATCAAAATGTTACCTACAGTATATAGTGTAGCAAGTTAGTCTTCAGAATTTTTTATAATAAAATTTTAGAGAATCCCCCAAGAGTCCTAAGTCATTTCGAACCCTGGTTTTTACTGTTAATAACCAGTGGCACCCCCAGAAATCTTTCATGGGGGTGGCCAGATGGAACCATTGAAAATATTGGGGTGGCAAACCAAAACCAAAAGCCACATCTGAATTTCAAAATTGTATTTTGCTGTTGTAGTATCTGTGGTGGTATGCGAGATTGAGTCGGATGTCATGTCCACTTGTTGTCTATTTTCTGTCAAAATTTAGATTTTTTTATGTTTTGTATAGATTACACCCTAAACTTAATTGTAATGTAGGAAAAAATCTAGGAGTATTTATGGAAAACACTTAATTTCAATGTTTTTGACATGTTAGCTAGCAAGATTTTCAAGCCATGTTAAATCAAATGCTTACATCGCCTGCTATTTGAGTGCTGCAGCAGACCCAAACAACTGATCAATGTCAGGCCGGATGAAACTTAAAAATAACTTGCTAAGAAGGTATTAATGTAGCCTAGTGGTTAAACTGACATTTACATTCACAATGTGATTACAAAGAAAAATATTTTCTTTCCATATACGCCACAGCAAGTCCCATTTTTTAAAGAACGTTCTGCCCATGCTGCACAGTGCTCATCAGATATAGCTGGCAAGAAATCCACCAAGATAAAAAATATAAACATCATTACATGTCTGACATGATTAGGTTTTAAGCAGCAATGTATATCCTGTAACTTGTCATTGCTGGTCGCAAGAGGCTTTGACTCTAACAGTAACAAGCTCCCTCATCACATCTTCACGTTCTTTACACTCATAGTTGAATTTGAACTTCAAATTCAGTCCAGCAACAATAACCGCTTTACTATAGCAAAGTACCAGCTTCTGGATAGTTTAGTTGTCGTTAATGTAGTCAACGTTGCCAACTACTAATTTACCAATATTAATTGATTACTACACCTGCTACACAAGTGGTCTATTACGAATCAATTGACAGTAACAGCTAACTCCACAGCAGATAGATATGAAGAGCATTGCTGATGTAGGGGATAAAACATTTAAGCTAGCATACAATTGTACCAAACTTACTGAACTAACCTAACATTAAAGTTATAGGCTATACATTTTTTATTTGGGTGAATAATGGGTAAACAGAAACAGATAGCTAGCTCGTTACAGGATCAGCTAGATGTCCTGTCTTGAAACTAAAAATGTATTTTATCATCTCTCTTTAGGTTTTTAATACATGTTGTGTTAACTGTTGGTAATCGCAATGACATGTACATTTTCTGGACACTTTTTCCATTTATTTTAATATACAGTGGGGGACATGTACTGGCTTAAGCAGGGGGACACGTCTGGCACTCCAGGATTTGAGTCCCTGGCGGCGTAATTTGTTACTGATGGTAGCTTTTGTTACTTTGGTCCCAGCTCTTTGCAGGTCCCCCGTGTGGTTCTGGGATTTTTGCTCACCGTTCTTGTGATCATTTTGAGATCTTTCATGGAGCCCCGGATCGAGGGAGATTATCAGTGGTCTTGTATGTCTTCCATTTTCTGAAAATTGCTCCCACAGGTGATTTCTTCACACCAAGCTGCTTACCTATTGCAGATTCAGTCTTCCCAGCCTGGAGCAGGTCTACAATGTTGTTTCTGGTGTCCTTTGACAGCTCTTTGGTCTTGGCCATAGTGGAGTTTGAAATGTGACTGTTTGAGGTTGTGGACATGTGTCTTTTATACTGATAACAAGTTCAAACAGGTGCCATTAATACACGCAATGAGTGGAGGACAGAGGAGCCACTTAAAGAAGTTACAGGTCTGTGAGAGCAAGATATCTTGCTTATTTGGAAAACTTATTTTCCACCATAATTTACCAATAAATTCAATATAAATCCTACAATGTGATTATCTGGATTTTTTTTCTCATTTTGTCTGATAGTTGAAGTATACCTATGATGAAAATGACAGGCCTCTCTCATCTTTTTAAGTGGGACAACTTGCACAATTGGTGGCTGACGAAATACTTTTTTGCCCCACTGTATTTTTGTATAATTTGTTCTAGTAATTTTAATTGATTGCCACCTATTTAAAACATTAAAATAATGTAACTTCAGTTGTGATAAAAAATATCTGAATGACTCAAACAGATTTGTATTGAGGAGAGTTTGTAGTTTCCAAAAACGTCACCATGTGAAGGGTTACTCCAGGCTGCCACACATTAAGAATCACTTAAAAAATATCTGTCCAAAACAGAAAATGTACCGGTAATATTTTTCCTGGATAGTTTCCATTATTTTACAGACAGTTCCTTCAAAGTAATAACAACTAATGTAATTTATAAACACTGTGATTGTCTAAATTATCCTTACCCATTTGCTTATTGATAGATTTACATTTTCGTGTTTATGTCTAACACAAAAAAGTTAGGCCTACCTATTACACACCAAATTGAATTTGACGTCTCTATAGCACGATAAACACTATCGTGTTATACGTACAGTACGCCTTGGGGTGAGATCAGGCTGGACAACCATTATATACCTGTCAGGGCTGTGCAGAGACCTTTGAGGGGCAGGGGCTCAAATTCAAAAAAGGGCACGTAGAACAAAATTTGTTAACAATAGTTTTAAACGAAATTAATAGTTGGTGTTTTTTTCCGTTTCCTGAAAAGTACACATTCTCTCCATACCACTAGATGTCTGTGTCGGGTCACATATGTGATCTTTATTTAAAATTTGGTAACACTTTATTTTGAGAGTCCATCTCTAGATGCTCTACATATTATCTGCATACTGTCAACAACATTTTAACAAACTATCTACTAACCCTAACCCTAATCCTAACCTTAACCATTCCCCTTATGTTAAACCTAACCTTAACCATTACCCTAAAACATATTCTAAACTTACCCCTACCCTTAAAATACACA
>JACXGM010022153.1:0-16871 GCA_016801145.1 Umbra pygmaea | reverse complement strand
AAAGTGTTTGAGCCACGTTACAACATCCCATCGCATACGGGACATAGCCTACTAAAAGGCTTAATGTGAAAAAACTTAACGTGGTTTTAATGTACCTAAACAATGGTCAATCATCACCAAATTTCTCATGGCCATTTCTTGTTATGAACACTTAAGCCTGTCAAAATAACTAACCGAAATCCAACGATTATATAATTAGCAGACGATTACATAATTTCACCTTAAAGTTTTCTTCTTCATTGGCTCCTATGGCGAGGAAAAGGCTTAAGGTGATTTAATGTACCTAAACAACGATCAATATTAACCAAATTTCTCTCTCATATTGCTCATCATAACCACTGAAAATTATAAAAACAACTAACCCAAATTTCAATTATTTTATATATTTTTTATTTTGCTGATCCGAAAAATTATCCGATCCGTGACTCTGATCCGAAAACCGATCCGATCCGTGAGTTTCATGATCCGTTGCACCCCTAGTTACTATACTACATATGCAATGAGATCAGACTGAGTTACTATACTACATATGCAATGAGATCAGACTGAGTTACTATACTACATATGTAATGAGATCAGACTGAGTTACTATACTACATATGCAATGAGATCAGGCTGAAATACTATACTACATAGGCAATGAGATCAGACTGGGTTACTATACTACATACACATTGCCCCTAGACTCGCCATCCATGGAATGTCAAATCCATATTGTGGACCCTTTTTATAGACCTTTGCTGCCCTCTTGTGACCAATATTTAAAAAGATATAAAAAGGTGCACTGTATAGAACATCCCTATTCAACTCTACCCCCTCGTTTCCTCTACCCCCTCGTTTCTTCTACCCCCTCGTTTCCTCTACCCCCTCGTTTCCTCTACCCCCTCGTTTCCTCTACCCACTCGTTTCCTCTACCCACTCGTTTCCTCTACCCCCTCATTTCCTCTACCCCCTCGTTTCCTCTACCCCCTCGTTTCCTCTACCTACTTGTTTCCTCTAACTCCTCGTTCCCTTATCCATGTCGTGAATTCTAAGGGTGAGGCCTCTAACCCGTGCATATGTGGGCGTGATATTTAAATTGCGATTGATTTCAACCATCTCATTTATCAACACCCGTTAATTTGTACGCTGGAATTGGAGTAATACGAACGTTTTGTAAATCACACGTGAGTCTTGTCGTCTTTATTATTGAACAACTACAGTGCTCTCAGTCAATCCAAAATGTAAATACACCTCAAATAGGGCAACTATTAGTATGCAGAATAAATATGCAACTAAAATAAAAATGAAATCTCACTAGCTGATTTTCATCTGTTAAAGTGAGAATAATAAACAAACAACTCACAATGTACAAATAAACATTTCAAAACAAATCAGTGACCAATATAGCCACCCTTCTTTTCAATAACAGTCATAAGCCTTCCATTCATGGATTCTGTCACTTTCTTGATCTGTTGACAATCAACTTTTTGTGCAGCAGCAACCAAAGCCTCCCAGACACTGTTCAGAGGGGTGTACTATTTTCCTCCACCTTAAATCAACCGTTTTAAGAAGGGACCACAAGTTCTCAATAGAGTTTAGGTCAGATGAGGAAGGGGGCCATGTCATTATTCTTTCATCTTTATGGCCTTTACTGGCTAGCCATGCAGCGGAGTACTTTTATGCATGTGATGGAGCATTGTATTGTATAAAAATGAAGCAGCCTAATAATTATGAACACCTCGATATAAGGTGTTGATCACCTTAGGCCACACCCTCTCTCATTACACAAATACACATCACCTGGTATGCTTAAATCCAATAAGCATTCCAGTTTACACAGCTTGGAGCATATGCATAATATTAATGATATGGTCAAAATACTGACTTGCCTAATAATTGTGTACACAGTGTATTAGCTATCTATTTATATGGTTTTACTTCAATGTTTTATGTATTTAGATTCATATGCAAACCACTGCAACAATTGCAGCCCTACTATATAGCCAAAGGTTTGTGGACACGCCTACTAATGGAGGGATAAGGTTATGTTGCTGTATTCAGGGTTAGGCTAGGGCCCTACAGTCATCTTAATGCTACCAGATACAAAGACATTTTAGACAATTGGGTGCTTCCAAATTTGTGCCAGTTTGGGAAATGCCTTTTTCCATTCCAGCGTAACTGTGCCACTTTTCACAAGTCTGACCTGGTTAGACAAGTTTGGTGTGGAGGAACTCAAGTGGCCTGCTCAGAGCCCCGACCTCAATCTCACGGAACATCTTTGGGATTAATTGAAACGGCGATTGTGAGGAAGGAGAGAGATAAAACCCTTCACCCATCAAACTTAAGCCCTGTAGCCTTTTCCACATGTGGGACCGCCCATTTCCCCACCTATACTGACTTCCTATTGGCTGAGCCAATTTAACCCCAGCCCTTTTCCGGTGTGACAGGTACTAACCACGCCCCCCTTTTCACCACCCATACTGGCTTCCTATTGGTTGAGACAGTTTAAGCCCTTTCCTGATTTGACAGGTGGTAACTATGGCAACCCATGCACCCCTTTTTCCAGCCCCCCTGAGCCACCCATCAAAAAAAAAATTGACAGGTGGTCCAACCCCGTCATCACCGTTTGAAGGTGTATAAAGCGGGTATGGTGAGTACCAGTCAAACCGGAAAATGGGTGGGGCTTAAATCGGCTCAGCCAGTAGGAAGCAAATATGGACGGGGAAAGGGGCGATCCCACCTGCCAATAAAGGGAAATGGGGGTGGTGCTTAGGTTTGATGGGTGAAGGGTTTTATATCTCTCTGGCAGGCCTTCTCTTCCAACATCAACCACACAAATGCTTATTTGTTTAAATGGGCACAAATTCCCACTGACACAATCAAGAATTTGTAGAAAGCCTTCCCAACGGTGGGGCCAACTCCATATTTTTGCCCATGGTGTTGGAATGAGATGTCCAACAAGTTCATATGGGTGTGACGGTCAGGTGTCCACATACTTTTGTCCATAGAGTGTATTTTAAATTGTCAAATGAAACAGCTACCTTGCGTTTCCGGTCTGACCCAGGCGCTGAGGTCCAGAGTGTGTGGGCTCTCCAGAAGGGCACGCGCGGCTGACTCCAGTCCCAGCTGCTTGGCCCGACGGGCCTTGCTCAGCTTGCTGCCCTTCTTGTAGGGGGCATACTACACAGAGACAGGGACACATCAGTCACACAGTCCCGCCCCCCCTGCTCACACCCTGTTTACACCATTGTCTTTTTTTAACCAATCAGATCAGCAAATAAAATCTGAATTGTGCTGCTTGTTTCAACATGACTTACTACCACCCTCGGTTGACCCATCGTCTCTCACCAAGTGTTCCAGTTCATCAGCCGTCCTGCAATTCCTCAGAGCCTGCTCAAGGTCACCAGTTAGAAGCCCCTCCTTCTTCAGCGTCTGACTGACAGTCTGAACCTTCTTTGCAAGTGAACTAAGGACAGATGCAATACCGAAATTGCTACATTACCGAAAGAAAAGCCACAGTCGCAAGCCTCTATTCAACATGACACAAAGACTACAACTATGGCGCCATCTAGTGGGAATGGTCTGTACTCTGACTGGTTGTAAGTCTAGCTTTTAAAGATGCCTTCTGCGATATTAAGTGATATTTAGGTATTTAAATATATTTTGTTTCTTTCTCTGAGGCATCTATATTGCTCAGCGTGAATGCGTACACCCCCCTTTGAAAATTAGGATTTGTATCTATTTCTCAGTCAACACCAGATCAGCTAAAATCTGACAAAATTGAGTCACCAACATCATTGCGATAAGAAAATAATACATTTTATTCAAATGAAGTGTTGCAAAACTGAGTACACTCTACAAACAATTCTACCAAATCTAATATTTTGTATGACCTCGATGATTTTTAAGGACAGTCCCAACTCTTCTGGACATGGAGTGAACAAGTTGGCGACATACTGACACATATTTCTTTCTCTATTCTTGGAAAATGAGCTCTTACAAAGCCTGGATGCTGGATGGAGAATGATGCTCGACCCGTCTTTTCAGAACTCCCCATAGGTGTTCTATTGGGTTGAGGTCAGCTGACATACTTGGCCACTGAATCACTTTCACCCTGTTCTTCCTCTGACATGCAGCAGTAACATTGGATGTGTGTTTTGTGTCATTATCATGTTGAAAGAGTGCACAGCGACTTAGGTAAAGAGATGGTAGCATCTTCTCTTTCAGTTTTTCACAGTACTTCCCTCGATCAAGTTCAATTCCCCGACACCTGCAGCACTCATACAACCCCACAGAATAACACTGCCACCGACATGCTTTATTGTGGGTACAGTGCATTTTTTATTGTACTCTTCCCCCTTGTGACACCATACAGTTTGGATGCCATCAGTTCCAAACAGATTAACCTTCGTCTCATCTGACCAAAGTATGGAGTCCCAATATTCTTTACTTTTGTCAACATGGACCCTGGCAAATGCTAAACTGGGCTTTTTTGTGCATGGTCTTTAGCAGGTGCTTCCTTCATGGATGACACCCTTGCATGCCACTCCAGTGCAGCATACGTCGTATCGTGTTACGTGAATCAGTCATCCCAGTTTGGCTTTCTACAGCTTTAGTTAACTGTGATGAACTTGCATGGTGAATTTCCTCAACTCTTCTTAGGACAAAACACTCATATGGTGGTGTTAGCATCCATGGACGGCCTGGGTGTCTCTGGATGTCTCAGAATGCTTGCCACAAGTCAATTTATCTTTTTTCTTTTAAGTAATTTTTTCAACAGTATTCCGACTGATTAGCAATGATTTACTAAGTGTCATGTAGCCGTGACCTTTTTTGCGTAAAGCAACTACTTTCTTTCAAGACTTGTGACATTTCTCTTCCATGTGGTGCCATAATTGTCAGCATTGACTGGGAGGAGATCGTTCAGGTTAAATACAACCGTTACTTGTCAATTATCGTGAAGCATCCTGTGTGATGATTGGTTAGACTTGTCTGTTGTCGAAGTCCAGTTAATAAGCATTTTATTTATTCCTAAAAACTTCATTGGGGTGTACTCATTTTTGCACCATGGTCTTCAACCGTTTTGTTTTGTACTGACTAATCTCATATCTTTTTGTAAAAAAATCCCATTGAAAGTATTGATTCTGAAGAGACAGATGCTTTTCTGAGACAGATGTTGGGATGTACTCATTTACACTGAGTAGTGTAGATTCTGGTTTGATTGGCGGTCCTTGGCAACCATACATAGT
Organism: Umbra pygmaea; assembly: GCA_016801145.1. NCBI lineage: Eukaryota > Metazoa > Chordata > Actinopteri > Esociformes > Umbridae > Umbra > Umbra pygmaea. The sequence continues at coordinate 11,640 of JACXGM010022153.1, read as the reverse complement.
CCACTTTACCAAACCATACGTCACACACATAAACATGTATTGGATAGAAAGGCCATTCCAATTCCAATCAACTTAGCAGAGTGGTCAGAGTGGCGGCCATTATTATGTGTACCATTCCAAAAGATCTAGTGGCCTATTTCCGCATTAAACCAATTTGTGTGTTGTCACCGTGACACCTAACAACAATCGCCATATTGTTGTGTACTAATCGAATGACAACGCCAAGCTGTTCAATGGCTTTTCTATCCATTCTATTTCTATGGTCACACACTTGGGTGTCATTGCCTGACGCTAGGTAAGGAAATGGCTACCACAGCAATGCGAAACACGAGTTGCGGACAGTAGCATTAAGGCCGATATGCAAATCCTGACTAAACAGGGTACAACAGAATCTATGTTTGATCAACCAACACAGGCAGATCCTTCAGAACCAGATCCTCACCAGATCTCCTCCAGCACCAGCAGTAGGTCCCGCACTCCATCGGCATCCATGTGGTTGATTAACTCCTTCCTGTAGCGCACGATGAAGGGAATGGTGTTCTCCTCCCTGAAGAGCTGGACGATGTTCAAACACACCCAGGACTCCACCCTGGTCCTCTCAGACAGCAGCTGACGGCACGCAGGAGGACACGTCATCAATGTGAAATCAAAACATGTTCACCAGACTACAGCAACACCAGATGACAAACTACCGGTCAAACATTTTAGAACACCCAGGGATTTTCATGTTTTTGATAATTCACCAAGGTGTCCTTCAGGTGATTAAAATGTACAGCTCTGTGAACAAATTAGATCACAGCAAAAACAACATATTCAGCATTCATTAATTCAGTGTCCTAATGATGAAACCTTTACTTCATCCATAATTAAATAATGTTTTGAACATCAACTCGTGAATTGAATTTCACCTTGGTGAATGAAGTAATGAACAAAAGGCAAGAAAAAGTTTCAAGCAGACAAGAACTACTATCTCAGTTGCTGGCTGAAGTAATACAAGAACTCTGGACAACATCGTTTATCCCACCATTATCCTCCAGCAAGTAGACGAAAATCAAGATGATTCTTCAGAAACACGTCACTGTAAGTCTGCGTGAAATCTTCTCATCTACCCCGAGCAGCGCTAAACCAAAACTTAAATCTAAAAAAGCTTAAAATCTCCTAAAAGTATATCGACATCTGCAATCATTGTTTCTTTTCCGTTGAGTCGAGTTTGTTGTTTTCCATCTCTATGTACTTACTTGAATAAGGTCCCAGTTCATGTTTATGTCTTCTCCAAAGCCCTTTGCTGAGGTTGGCATTCGCGTGGGCCTTCCCTGGGGAGCACTGCTGCTCTTCTGCTTCTTCAGGGCAGGCTCATCGAACGTGAAGTCCTCGGGAGGCATTTCCTTCTTCACCCCGTAAGACTCGTGGCTGGAGGACGGCCCCTCCGTCCAGCCGTCACCTGCACCAGATGGATTGTCGTTATGGGGTCCATCAGGCACAATGAAGGACAACCTCTGAAAGACAACATGCCAGAAGAGGAAGAAATAAGTAATCAAGTTGAACAGTCTGAATTGCACTGCAACAATAAGTTGCTACAACAACGAGCACTCAAGTACAGTAATGCCATCCTATTCCAGAAGCAGTCATTCATTACAAAGGTATATTGTCATTAAGATAATTTGTTTATGGTGGCAAGATATTAGCTTTTTCTGCTTTTCTTTTAATGGTTATGCCAATTATGGATTCCACATAATTTTCTATGTTAATTCTATGAATTATTCTATGAATTTATCATAAATGTACATTTGTGGATGAAAAAGCAATTTAAGACAACTTATTGGCTTAAGTTGCCCATTTATAAAAAGTTGTTGGGATACACTTCCTGTTAAGAATCTCTCTAATCTATTTGTTTTTGCATTTCTGATCTAAAATGGCTAATAAAATAATCATAATCATATAAACATTCCTGTCCATATGATGATGAAATGTTTCGTTGAACAACGCGGTAATCCCATTTGGACTAGCTTTAGTTAAGTAGTTATATTCTTTGCGAAGTAGCTTAAACTTGTATATTTCAATAAAATAATTGCAGCCCCATAAATGGCCTGAATAGTTAATTAGTTGACCTAATAAGATGTTATTAGAGAACCAGCAATGAAAACGACTTACCTCCTCCTTGACTGGAGCACACTGATGTTGTGTCTCACTCACATGGTTAGTCTGAACACTTTCTCCAGCCTCCTTCTTCAATTCTTCTTCTTCCTCCTTCTCCTTCTTTCTGACTTTTGTTGTCCTGGGAGCTTTAACGGCTTTGGAATCTTTTGGGACTCTGGGTTTTCTCTCCACTGGTTTGCGTGGGGCTTTAGGCTGTTTAGGTTCCCTCTGTTTAACAGGCTTCTTTACAGGTGGTTTCTTCTCACCTGGTGGGGCCTTGGCTTGTGGCTTCCATTCATCTGCCTCCTGCTCGCTCTCGGATGCTGTGTGTTGACTAGTCAGGAAAAGAGACGGTGTTAAAGAACTGTTCCATTATTCCCATTATTCTTCCTCACACCAAATATAAAGAGCTAAAAGGTGAACTGTGTAGAATTGTAGGCAGTGAGAACGTAACTACTCTCTCTTTCAGTGATCACAAAATCTGTACCAACTGTATTTCTTGATAACAAAAAAATCTGAAAAGGAGATTTAGATGGTAAAGTGACTCCCTACATTATGCAGAACTTATTTTGCCATTAGAACAGGAATTGCATTGAGGTTCTGACAACATGTGCAACCGAGGTGTTTGTCAATGGGAACGAGCTGGTCGATCATTTATATTGACATTTTAGTCATTTAGCGGACGCTCAATATCCAGACCGACATTCCCTAGTGTAACTTAAGGTAAAGTGTCTTGCTTAAGGGCACCAAGACATTTGGCTTCCGATTACAAGTTTGACTCCCTAACTTCTGAGCTAACTCAGTGGTTTAGCCTGTGCTTTACTGTGTAACACAACACTGCATAGCCTAGGAAGCACTTTCCCATATAAAAATGTTGGAGAATGTCTAGACGCATAGCGTAGAACATCCCTATTCCACGTCGGCCCTCAAAGCCAGTTACACTCTTGTTTTTTCATTGCTAATCTGGGACTTATTTAGACCACCATCCATTACATGATTCAGAGGGTACTGTTTACATAACATTTTAACTGGGTCTCTTGTACATGTGACAAATAAACAATACTTGAAACTCCACCAGGTGGGTGCAATTAATGGTAAGATAGAACAGAAAACACGCAGGCTCCAACCCGTGTACAGTAAGAGTTTAATACCCCTGGTGTAGAAGTGAATAATTTACATATTCAAATCTTGTACACCAAGGTTGCGTTGAACTACATATTTAATTGGACACATTTATTTATTATTTTTTTTAAATCCCGATCTGAACGCAAGGAGTCGCTGGAGAGCGACATGGCTGGATAGATAATCTGAGTTATTTAACCCGAATCCTGGGCAGCGCTATGCCAAACTGTACTGCATTGTGCAGGAGGTCTGGGGAAATTCAGAGAACCCGTGTTTAGGCTCAAACCACTGACCATCATCATGACGCAGACTGTCCTGCAATGCAGTGACTTTGCCCACTGCGCCACACGGACCCCCAATTTGACACATTACTCATTATTATTCATTAGGTTATCTGTATATTGGTCAAAAGTTCAGTAAAACTGTGAAGTACAAATATAAGAAAATATTACATGAAATTAATTCAAAACACAATTCCCGAACTTACAGTTCATCAGAGTCTTCATCTTCTCTCTGTTCTGTGTAGACTTTCGCTGTTCGAGTTCGCCGTTGCATCTGGTGAAAGATACACAATAAGATATGTTTTTTATTTTTTTCCCAATATATTTTTGCTCAAAATTAGATTTAATGTTGCAGTCTGGAACTATTAAGATTTAAATAAAAAATGTAATCCCATTTTGGATGCGTAATGTAAAGAATTTGGATGTCCACACAGGCCGTAGACTTCAATTAATACTTTTAAACCGTTAAGCAACAGCTAAAACTCCCCCTGTACGTGCCTAGGGACAAAGCAGATTGCCCTTAAAAGTATATAGCCAGATTTACATGGGACATAACATGACAGGTAATACAATGTTTATGTGCATTTGAAAGTATCCCCCCTAGAGCCTTATAAAATGTATTTATCTTTTTTTCCAAATTCTGTGATGTATAAATTCTTGTGATTTTTCTTATAATCTCAAGCCTCCAAAAAATGCCCTAGGCCAGCGGCCCCAAAACGTTTTTGGTCCAAGCACGTCGTAACTGACTAGCCATTTCACATCCATTCCACTCAGACCCCTTTGACCTTATTTTCCTAAGCAACCCCAGCAGCTGTTCAAAGCTCACCTGAATGACACAAGTCACGACACCAATGTAAAATTCTCACTCCGGCAGATCCACCTGGGACTCAAACCTGCAATCCCCTGTGCACACTGTCACCAAGAAAGATCCTTTACCGTCCTTGCAATCCCCTGTACACACTGTCACCAAGAAAGATCCTTTACCGTCCCTGCAATCCCCTGTAAACACTGTCACCAAGAAAGATCCTTTACCGTCCCTGCAATCCCCTGTACACACTGTCACCAAGAAAGATCATTTACCGTCCCTGCAATCCCCTGTACACACTGTCACCAAGAAAGATCATTTACCGTCCCTGCAATCCCCTGTGCACACTGTCACCAAGAAAGATCCTTTACCGTCCCTGCAATCCCCTGTACACACTTTCACCAAGAAAGATCCTTTACCGTCCCTGCAATCCCCTGTACATACTGTCACCAAGAAAGATAATTTACCGTCCCAGCAATCCCCTGTACACACTGTCACCAAGAAAGATCATTTAACATCAGTCCACAAAAACCATGGCCCTTGCAAGGCAAGGGAAATTACTATTTCTATGTGTGTTTATATGAGCGAGTAATGTAACCCGTTTAAATGCTATCAGTGGGCAGGTGTTACTTGTATTGTCTATCATGGTGAAGTAAATGGGGTATTGTGTGAACACGTGGGCTATCTCACTATCTGTGGCACTAGTCTGACACCATATGCATATCTAATTTAAACACTGTAAGATAAATGTTAGCTTTTCAAACATCAATGTATCAGACATTAAATTCAGGATCTATCTAGATGAAAAGCCTATGTAACAACGGCTATTTATTAGTTATATCTGTATTCTTATGTACAGTACTATTGTAGCTCGCTAGCTAGCAAAAGTGGACAACGATAGAAATCGAAGGATTGCGTTCCTTTTATTGTGTGCTTACTGTGTAACTGTTTGTCACGTTGCAGTTAGGGGCATGTAGCTAGTTGTACTTGTAACGTTAGTTCTCTGCCTAGTTTAATACATCTATCTTAAAGGTAAAACAGACTTTCTGATTCAGCCCCACGAGCTACATGCTTCAGCCGTGTACTGTAACGTCATGCATTCAAATCAGGCGCGCGGGGCATCTGACTATTCTTCCTGCACATCGGCCTGTATAGTCAGTATGAAAACAATGGTTGAGCGTTTCAGATCTACGGACATGTGTTAAGCAGCTTGTTAAACAAACATGACAATACTCACGTTAATAGTCTTTATTGTTTAGAAGGTATGTTTAATTTTGTATTATTGCTTAGAGGCCATTTTGCCGGACACTACCCTAACTACTTCCGAAATACGTGACGTAATTAGGGCTCATTCAATCATGGTGTAGTGTAACTTTCCTTTTTTAAATGTATTTGTACAGATTAATACTGTTAAACATAGTTATATCTAATGTATTTATAACATACGTCATAACCAATTTGTATTAAAGTAATTAACATTGTTTAATTTAAAACTACTTTCAATGTGTTAGCACTCATAAAACACCTCGCAAAAAATAGAATGGCATATTCCGTATATCATGTTAAAGGGCCAGAGTCGCATATAGTGGAACTGACAGCATTTTGACTACTTTGCAGTTGAAACAAATAGATACGGAATAGACAATCACATCATACGTAAAATATATATGTTTCTTTTATGCTTCAAAACCAGTTTCATATGAGGTTTTTAAACATATACTATGTTCTATTTTACTCCGATTTCCATGATGTAGATTAAGGGATTGTTTCCAGTGTAAATTCATATAGTTAGATTGTTGTGGAATTATATGATTTTCTAAAAAAATATATGTAAATATAGAATCTTAGAATAACTAGGCTATTACTTGTCAGAAAATGTTATAAAGCGAACCATGTTATTTCTGGAAATGTATTACAACAAATACGATTCCATGTGGATAAAATGCGGTATGTTATGTGTATTAGGTAATATGGAGCTGTGGCTTCACCCCACTGAACACCAGAAGCCATGGATAGGGTTCTACTTAGTGAAGTCTAGTACTTGTTAATCCTAGTTAAATACAGCAGTTATACCATTAATCCTATGGATTAATGGTATAATATATAATACATTAACCATTAGATCCTACAGTGTAAAATATGTCTTATTATGTGCTTTTCATTATATTGCCAGTACGTTTGTACTGTAGATTTGTGTAGGGTTATTCTAAGTGTTGTATGTATGATGGAGCTGTGGCACCACCCGCCTGAACACCAGAAGCCATGGATAGGGTTCTACTTAGTGAAGTCTAGTGCTTGTTCTTCTTCTTCTTCTTCTTCTATGGGGTAATGGCGGATTGCAACCAACTGAAGGTGCATACACCGCCACCAACAGCACTGGAGAGCGAGGCCAGACACGGCCCACCCAAGTCAACTCCACCCAACTCACCCCACGACCCTAGAAAAAATAAAATTCATCCACCTCCACCATACATGACCCCAGCCACCACCTTAACCCGCTGTGCCTCCGCCGCCTTCTTCTGAACCACACACACCCCAAACGCAGCACTGTGCTCCCCACCACAATTACAACACCTCACCACGTCCCCTACCCCACACTTACCATACTCATGCGCACCCCCACACCTATCACACCTACTCTTCCCTCTGCACACAGCAGCCACATGCCCCATCCGCTGACAATTAAAAACACCTCAGCGGTGGTGGCACATATTCCCTCACATAAAAACTAAGATACCCTAAGTGCACCCTACTCGGCAAAGGCCCCCCAAACTCCAACAACACCATGGGACTCACCCTATCTAACCCCAACGCCCTACTGCCCAACCTACACAGTAAAAATGTCAGTTTTAAATTAACATTCTCAGTGTTTATATAGGTCCAGTGGACCTATATACACACTGAAGAGTGTTAATTTAACACTTAGGGTGTTGATTTAACACCAACGTTTTTACTGTGTAGTGCTTGTTAATCCTGATTGCTAATTACATACAGCTGTTTAACCATTAGATCCCATTTAAGCTCTGGTGATTCAGGGTTCTGGTGCAGTTAATTATTGTATAGTCACTCATGGGTTACTGATGTCCAGGAAAAGGTACAGACATTATGTACGTTGTGATAAGAGTGTGGTTGTAGCTTGAGTTTGATGTGTATGTGTCTATGCCGCGATAGAGCATGGTTATCAGATATACTCGTTGTGCACTCTTGTATGTTCCAGTTGAGTTTATGCGTACACTCTGTATCTGTTGTATGTTTATTCTATATATATTCTTTGTATAGTTTGCACATTACCATTTTCAGCCATGTTCATCATGTTACCTATCCAAGTGTTATTTCTCTTGTACTGCCACTTTACATTCCAATAATCTACCTCTCTATTTTCGACCATATTTGCACTGATTGTACAGTATTTGTTTTTATCTAACCTATTACTATTTATGTGTAACTGTATACCTGAATGTTTGTACTTTTTTTGTAACTTAATGTCACCTTGCACCTTGCGCCTTATCTTAGGCAGGTCGCGATTGCAAATGAGAACTTTTTCTCAATCGATTAACCTGGTTAAATAAAGGTGAAATAAAAAATGTATATGCATAGTAGCTAAATATATAACTTTGTGCACTCGCTAAACTGTTCACCTGCAACTACGTTACCGTTGTACACTCCCTGGACATTCTTCATAAAATACAACAGAACAACACTGCCTGCTTGGTCTCCCTTCCTACACAGCCGTAGATGTGCCTATAGCCATAGCCTATATAGTAAATTTGAATTTCAATATGCACACCCTGTCACTTAGCAGATCTGTTCTTATTAGAGTAACATATAGAATTAATTAGATGTGCATGACTTGCTCAAGGGGACAACTAAAGCCGAAGCAAAGCGGCCTTTGTCCTGGATCAGTTTTACCATGTCAACTCAGGAATTACTGGCACAATGTTCACGGCCACTAAAATATTTGCATCCCACTGCTGGCTTGTATGCAGTGGTAAAGGACTAAGAAAATGGGTACTTAGTATATACTAATTATATACTAATTATATACTAATTATATACTAATTATATACTAATAGAGACACCCCATACAGGCTTAGAAAGTCTTGCTAGCCCCTACTTGTATGTAATGCTAAATCGGGTTGGTCATAAACAGTCCCTGGATAGAAGACCCTGGCTAGCTGATGGTCGTGTTGGGGATGACCAGTAGGAGTATCTGGACATCACCATACTGGCCAGTATAGGGTGCTGTTTTGTGGATTGCAGCACTTATCGTAAAAATAGAGTCGTTAACCTTGTTGTCCTGGTTAAGTTTTCAATACAGCTAAAACCATGTAATGACCAGCAAAGGTTGGATTCCAGTTAATTTCCAGTTAGAAACTCATACATTTCCTGTCCTCCACCTATAACTGAAACACATAAATTTGGCCATAATGTAAATCTTATCATATGTTTGCAATTATTAACCATAGAAGTAGTCTAATATCGTTAAAAAAGTGTCTGCCAATGAAACGTCGTCTCATGGCTATGTTAAACAATGACAATACCTCCTCCTTCCACATGGCGGAGCCTCACACTAAAAGATGAAAAGCGTGCTTACATTGAAAATGCCTTGTGATGCATTCCTATCAGACAGACGTGTAACACTGTAGGGAATTTCCAAGCGAAGCAGTAGCAAACTTTGCTTGGTCTGTATTGTGATCTGATTGCAAACACTGCTCTTCTTGTGTCAAGGTCGATACATCAGACATTTGATGTGTTAAACCAGACAAGGAGGACATGGGATCAAAGAAGCTTTGATGTCTCAATAATGTAGCTATTTGAAGCATGTGGTCTATCAAATATTGTTAAAAATGACAAATACATTTGTAAAATTATTATGATCAGGGGTACAGTGCACGCGTAAGCCGAAGCATATTTGATAAAGATTCATGTATTTCAGGTGCGTAAAGCCATATAAGTTAATCTTCCCTTGCAAATACCAGACATACCAAACTGCTCTGAACGAACCCTTTGACTTACTGTATTTTTCATACATACAATTTTCCTATCACACATTTGTTGGGTCTCTGCACAGCGTTCAGACTCCCAGATTTCGCGCCGGGAAAAACACATGATTAGGGCTGTACTCTTTCACATCATATCCCTATCTCATATCTATCACTTAAGTGAGGCCCTGGGATGCTCCTGTCCTGACAACCCGGCTGGGCTACACACATTCGCACTCCCCCATCTGGTATAGGGACGCGGCGCGCCTCAGAGAAACTGACGTGTTTTGCGCATTTCCTGCACCAACGTAGACCGTCGGAGGGAGAAGAGGTAGGTCTGCAGGAAACCAAGAACAGCAACAGCGAGAAAGCATTCTTGGAGAATAAGAAGAGAACAGAAACCAAGAAAACCACAACCTACACATTGCTCAAGCTATTCACAAGACGGGGAGCTTGTTTGGGAAATATTCCCAATGCACGGCTTGGAGGCAGGAGTCGCCCTCTCTTCTAACGGTGGAATACGAGTGTTTCAAAAGCATAGCGGAGTTACCGAGAAGGTCCAGCTTTGATAGATTTTGCTGTGTCGGTTGTGGTTTGGGAAGGGTGTATATTCCAACTGCTGCATATCGTGTTTTCACTGCGTATAGGCCTGAGCTTCACAATACGTGTATTTATTCTATTAAAAGGCTTTGTCTGGTTAAACCTCAAATGTGGATTATCAGTGTGAAAACCAGTCCGCACGGAGAGCAAAAACAAGAGCCTTTGCTGTCTCAAGACTGTTTCAGAACGACAGATTTGCATCCGATTGGTAGGCTATGTGTGTGACAGACTGAGACCGGACGGCATTTTCCGTTATATTCAAGTCTCAACCTTTTGGAAAATCTATGCATTAAATACATTGTCCTCATTTCATCATTTAAAACGCTACATAAGACGAGGCTAAATTATTTATGACCAGTTGAGGTGGCTGGGTTAAAGGGATATTGTAAACAACCACTCCTATTCAAAATCCTATTGAGAAGGATTACATCACCGCCATGGTGGTTTTCAATGGTTTATTGAAGATCAAGATTTGCGAGGCGCTGGACTTGAAACCAACAGCCTGGTCTCTCAGACATGCGGTTGGCCCAAAGACACAGACTTTTCTCCTAGACACCTACATCGCACTAAACGTAGATGACTCGCGTGTGGGCCAAACCTCTACGAAACAGAAAACCAACAGTCCTGCGTGGAACGACGAGTTCGTCACAGAGGTGCATGACGGAAGGAAAATCGAACTGTCGGTGTTTCACGACGCGCCAATTGGATATGACGATTTCGTTGCCAACTGCATTTTACAGTTTGAAGATATATTGCAGAATGGCAGTAAGCACTACGAGGAATGGGTATGTCCCGTTATTATTTGGTGTTCCTTGCCCAAGGTGCCTTTTACCAAGTTGTTTGTGTCACATTCATTACAACAAGCATAACCTATATTTTCATAGAGTTCAATTTAACAGTATACACACATTTTGTAATGCATTTTAGGGTTAGTAATACATATCTATTTAGACCTACTGTCTGGCCACCTGTATCATCTCAGGATCTGTCCCGAGACAGATTCATGCGCAGATAACCCCGTTGCGTAGGAACGGTTGAAAGGAGTACGCTTAGAAGCCAGACATAAATATTCATATCAGCTGCGACGTAGGCAGTCTGCATTCTGTGAAAATCAACATGTTCCATCTCAGAAGCAACAGCGGGTTAAAATCTGTAGTGGGATGGAAATGCCTGGCTGGTATGAGTTTCCCTTACAGAGCTTCCATCGAGCTTTTCACATAACTTGCTGTTGATTTTTCATTTGCATGTCGTGGAAAGCATGATGCCCTTGAGATGGACGGCTAATGGAGAAGTCCTTACAGAGAAGCCATTCTTTTACAGCCTTCCAGTTAAATACTGGATACTGGAATCATGAGTTTGCCTAACGGCCATATGTCCTCCTTTATAAGATGAGCAGAAAATATGCAGTACATTAGGCCTAATGAAAGGTTTATGAACATGTGGTGCCAACAAGACAATTTCACTCAACCTTAAATGGATTGTCAATGTTATGTCCAACACATTTATTGTAAACAAATTTTGCCTGTTGTTTCTAAGATAATTGAAAAATGGGTGGCTAAATTACTGATTCAACATCTCAATAAAATCAAATATTCTCTCCACCCTATGCAATTTGGGTTCAGAGCCCATCACTCAACAGAAACAGCGAACTGTTTGTTTGTGGAAAAGGTTAAAGGTTACCTAGATAAGAGTTCTTATGTTGGTGCTGTCTTCC
>JACXGM010022152.1:0-16872 GCA_016801145.1 Umbra pygmaea | reverse complement strand
GAAAATTCTAAGAAAATTCTTAGAAATGTGGGCGTTTACTCTTAAAATTAAAAAAAATCCTAGTAAAGAAAAAAGTAATTCAGAAAGCATCTTAACTCTTAAAAGAGGTCCTAAGGCCAAAATTGGTAGGAGTACAGACGAGGACTTTTAAGAGGCTTAAGAGTTCCTTCAGTAGAGGAGAAAACAGCGGAATTACGAAGAGGGAGAAGAAACGTGTTGCAGACAATGGATGACAGTGAGTTATTAAGACGCTATAGTTTAGATCGTGCAGGGATCATGTTTGTGACATTGACTTTCCCACCTTGCAGGCATAAAAAGCTGCATTTATGAATATAGCAGCCTTGTTGTCGGAGTAATTGATGGAACCCACATCCGAATTATTCAACGTGATCTCTGAAATACATTATGCTACCACAGACACTTAATTTCAATCTCTGTGGTAGTTTCATGGAATGGCCGAAAATTCTGTGAAACTGCCACGGATCCTTAACTTCTAAATCTGTGACAGTTTCACGGAATACTTAAAATCGCTCAGTTTTTCCTTCTTGAACAACCAACCAATCACAGTCTTCAAAAGATTGTGTCATACATAGCAACGGGGTCAGCCCCGCCTCCTTACTAAGATGACAGTTTTTGTCTTTTCCTTGCTCAGAGTTGCTCTTAGATCGGTCTGGAATCGCTCTTAAGCTAAGACTCCTACATAAAAGTTTTTAAGCTAAATTAGGAAATTTCTAAGAGGATTCTTAGAATCTTTATGAATACAGGCCCTGATCTCTAATGGCAACTTCTCAGAGTTAATGTGACATGTGTCCAAATACCTATACAGGCTAGTCTAAGGATGCATGTGAACCATGCCCACGCCATACAGTGTGGTGACTTGGGATTTCCTGTCTCTTGTCCTCTATTGTTTTCATTTTAAGCCTAGGAGAATGATGTACTGTAAGAATGGTTCCAGTCAAACTTTTGAACACATTCACCCATTAACTTTAAGGTTTCCTTAAAAGAAAAGAGCAATCTAAGATCACCGACCAATGAAACCAACACTCGTTTACAGTAGGTCATTGAACGCCACAGACTTGAAATGGAGAGTTCTTCCTCACATATTCAAAGTGTGAATTGCTGTCTTACCTTGGCAAGTCTTTCTGTCTGGAAGCAGAGTGTAAGCCTTGGGGCAGGTGCAGAAATAGGAACCTGGAATGTTCTCACACCCAAGGGAACAGCCATGGTCCCACAGGCCACACTCATTGACATCTGTGAAACAGATATTTTTGGTTTCAATCAATTTTTTTTGTGTTTTAATCCACCTAGGTCAGGCATAGTCAACTCTGGCCCTCCAAGCCAGTTCCCCTTCGTGTTTTCATTGCAACTCTCTAATCCGGGACTTGTTTAGACCTGTTACACAAGGTGGGTGCAATTACTGATGAGGTAGAACAGAAAACCAGCAGGCTCTGGCTCTCGTAGGGTTTGAGTTGACTAACCCTGACCTAGGTAATCATATATTCCGCACTCAAATTCATAAAATGCATGTGAAATACATGTGATCTGTGTTGGCTACCTTACCTTCACAGTAGTTGCCATGTTTGCTAAGAGCAAAACCGTCAGTGCATTGGCAGGCACCCTCCTCAGCTGTGCTGGAGCACACATTTACACATTCTCCAGTGTGTCCATCACATGCTGCATTTAAAATGTTATTAAAAAGGTTCAGAGCCAAGTGAACAGCTTTTGGATCAGAGTTTAACAGCAATTTAGTGCAAGTTTCTTTTCATTTACCTCAATTACATGAATCTTTGTTTATTAAACCTGTGTAAATGCTCTGTCCAATTGTGTGGCTTTTTTGGATTTCATTGTAAAAAAAAATTGCATGCAAAGCCAATTTCCTTAGGTAGATGAAAAGTGCTTGGTCTTGAATCAAATGACTCTGATGTCAAAAGTAGGCCAAAAGTGCCATGCCCACTTGCCACAGCAAACATTGAAATAAAAAAAAGATAATTTAAAACAACACCATTACAGATTTGGACTGCACAAGGACATTGAACTCTGACCTGGGAAGAAAAGCTTGGAATCTTCAAATGGTTGATTGAGGGGATGTACCACCTTGACATCCATAGGGGGGTGTGCCATTCGCTTGTGTTTGACATTCTTAGTCTCCCCTCCTGAGTACTTATTGACCAGCCCTATGTTCTGTGATGTCACATCGGTGTAGTAGATGTTCTCTAGGAACACGGACATCCTAACAGACTGAGATCTGGAACATTAACAAGAAAGGACTAAAATATGTATCACAACATGACCTACTGTCTAATTACATACTCTTCTGGTGCCCAAGACGGATGGTTTGCACTTCTGCCACATATTACAGATATGTAAAAGTAATTAACTTTTCAAGGGAAGAACCTGCTAAGTCTCCACGCCTCACTGATAAATGGCCTAACTCTAGCACCACATTGTACAGAAAATATAAAACATATGCCAATGCCACTCAACTACTAAATTCTGGAAGCTTAATTGATTCTTAGGGATGGTAGATTAATTATATGTGGTTAACTTAGGTCGGGTAGTGACAACATGACCTTTTCTGAGATCTCTGCCAAGTGAAAAAGGGCCTTCTAACAGTCACTACAAGCCGACTAATTGGATAATACTGCTCACAATAAAAACACAACCACACTGTTTACAATCCAACCGAAACATCACCTTAAACAAAATGCATTTCTTTCATACAAGGCACCCGCTCCATAAACCCTGTATCTCTCACTGTCACACTCTGAAGCCTGTATCAGTGCGAGTCAGCGATATCCTGCGTTGGACAACTTTACCTCAGAACATTATGTGAATGAGGAACTCAAATCCACGGCCAATGGACCAAATATCACTGTCTCTAAATTCTGCTACAGGCAGTGCTCAGCAAGTATATGAGTAGGATAGGACTTATGTCAATAATAGTCTATAAAGACAAAAATATATATTAATTAAGTTAGAAAGATTGCTGCTAATCTTATCACTTCCTCCACAGTCCACCTGCTTCACACAGGCAGCCAGACGTCTCCTTGGCAACACATGTATCTGCTCTCTTTGACAACGTGCTAACAGCTTGAGCAACACAAAAGGTGCCGTAGATAGCCATGTGTTCGACATTCCAAGCTAACAATTACATTTTGGTGTCGTGCACAGGATATGGTTAACTTGCACTGGATATAGGATATAGAAAGTAAGGTTTATGCTTTTCTTTATTTTAATGTTTTTTAACCAGGCAAATTGAGCAAGAAACAATTCTTATTTAGAGAAACAACCTGGAAGCAAATAGGGTTAACTGTCCTTTCCAGCAGACCTCAGAAAAGGTTGTACCACACGATCCACGTGTATATCACTCAACACCTAAACCATAAGTCATACCTCACAATTGATTATGCTTCTTAAATGTACTTTGTTCCATGGTACAGAAGCATTCCACTGTGTTTTATGTAGAGCTGCAGTGAGTTGGGTAAGATGCAGAACCCATTAACCCTTAACCCCAACCTGTTTTCTTGGGTGTGGATTGATGTGCACTTTGACAGACAGCCCCAAAACAAATCATGGAGTTTTATGCCTCGTTCACACCTGTAGGGTTAAAGCATTCAGGTACACAATCACATTCATTTACAGTGGTGGGTAAAGCTACTTTTCAGTTACATTCCAGTTACATGTTGAGTTCACAAGTTTTGGGAAGTCTCTAATTAAGACAAAATGATCTGGGAAATGGAGTTCATATCTTAAAAGTATCCTATAAAACAAATAGAACGAGTATAGGATATATCAATCATGGTCACCAGTAAGATATGAACTGCATTTACCTGATCATTTTGTCTTAATTAAGGACTTCCCAAAACCTTTGAACTCAGCAAGTAACTGGAATGTAACTGCTACTTTACCCAACACTGTTCATTTATAATGGACGGCTGCATGCTTTGAATTTGTTGAACCTATTCATGAAGTTGTATGCTGAGTTGACTTGGCGGAAGTGGGAGCAACGGGTGAAATTTGAACTACCCAGATGTTGCATGCGTAACATGTTGTGGATTGACGTTTCAAGTGCGATCGAGGTGTTAGGCAAGTAGTAGCAATTCCGCTACACCCATTCTAATTATAATGTGTGTCATTACAGATTAATACTTACTGTAGTGGCTGAGCAATGATATTAATAACGTTCCCATTGTAATCACAAGAGCCAATTGCACTTTCTCCACCTGGACTGAACTGAATCCAGAACACTCTCTTGTCTGTCCTGTCGACTGACATCGTAACCAGTCGGTCAGGAACCTTCAGCATGGTGGTAACCATCTTTCCAGCTAAATCTGACCTCTGGATACTGGGGGTGATTCCATCAGACAACCAGAACATGAATCTGAGGGAATGGACAGTGGAGACTTAACCAGGTCAGAGGACAGAGTTGCCTCTCTCAAGTATACATGAAATAACACTTAGATACTGTAAATACTTAAAACGTCTGCACTTGTCCGGGGCTAGAGTAAGCAATCTAATCTGAGGGTCTGTCAGTTTACATCTACATATGTTCCAGGTGACTTTAAGCAAGCAAGGACTCTTTAAAGGTCCATACTTTATACTAAGATTTAACAACATGGTTGTTTTCTCCACTCTTAGGAACTGCAGTGAAATCTTATTAAACTGTGCTTTCTTCTGACCAATAGTTCCTTGGAAATATTTGTGGTTTAGACCCCTGTAGAGATAATGTGTTACCTGTCATTCGGGGCAACTGCTATGGAGAATGGATTAGATAAACGTCTTAGGAGAGTCCTCGGGTTCTTCCCATTGTCGTCAACTCTTTTGATTGTTCCCTTTTTCCCACTGGTCCAGATCAGAGAGTTATGAACCCAGTCGACTGCAAGACCCGAGATGTCTTTCTCAGCTGAATAGACCTTCTGAAAAGAATGCAGTGCAGATCTATAGCAGATCTATAGCAGATCTATAGCAGATCTATAGCCATTATTGAAACAACCTACAGTGGCACACAATCATTGACATACAGTATTCACAAATGACAAATGGCAGGCAATATGGTGTCCATATTAGGAATCAGTGTCAGTATTAGGGTACAGTCATTATGAGAACAAGCTGCAATGTGGTCAAATGTTGAAACGTGATTTTCAAACTGAAACTGTGGGGGAACTATAAGTTCTTCAAAGGACATATTTTTTAGGACCTTCTAATTGTTCTTTGAGAAGCAATTAAAACGATTTATTTAATTATGTTTAATTTTCTATTATTTCCGACAAGGGATCTTCCCCGTAACCAGACTACAAACCTTTCCCCCTGTGACGAAGTTATGCTGTGACTAGACTACTGAACCATGCACTTTATTTTATGCCTTGAAGATCTTAAAGGGGTTCCCCAAGAGTTTCAATGTCAAAAATCCCCAAATCATCCCCCAACAACCTATAATTAAAATGTAAATGGTATATTATGTAAACGCACCTGTCTCTGACTTCCATCTATGGCTGATTGGTAGATGACACCTGTCTTTCTATCAGCCCAGTATATTTTTTCCTCGACATAGTGGAAGTCCAGTAGAATCGAGTTTCCAACACCAACCACAAGCCTTCTTTGCTTTCCTCCATCAAGGTCCATCCGATATATGGCCTTACCAATACCGTAGATTACATATGGCTCAGGAGCTTTCCAATAGAAACACAATCTCAGTCATAGATGCTAGATATTGGTCTAATAAAAGGGTTTCTGATTAGGGTTTAGAGGTGCAGAAAACATACACAGAATCAGTGTTCTAATGGAACCGAAAGATGCATGCTGCGATTTTGGAGACTGGTTGTAAATATGGAGCTAGCGAGTTAAAACAGGTCCCCAAAAATTGTGTGCTATGTCATGTATTTGTCCTACAGTATATGTCATGATTTGTGCCCCGTGTCATCAGTTCCACCTGACTTAAACTTGGAATGTCATAGTCAACTGAGGTCAGACAGTGATTCTACTTGGAGTTTATGTAAAATAGCATATTAGACACACACTAGGCAGAATGGGAGGTTTTAAACATTATTTAGTTAACTGGGAAAAAGTCACAGACTGTCATGAAAGAACACCTGTTGCAGAAACTCTAAGACCCCATTGATAATGAAAATGACAATATTAATGAGCCCTAATAATCAGTGTGGCCATTTGGAACACAGCTGTCCACTAAGCATACAGCCATTAGCTTACTGTCTTTTAGCTATCTTGGCAGGAAGACGTTTAACAAGTCATAATTCCTTTAGATTTCAATGCAGTCCGTTTTAAGTGGATGCAGCAGATTTGTTGGATGTATTCAATCAGTGTTGATGTCCAAAAGCCTATTCCTGTATCTACCGGGGGTGGAGTTCAAGAAAAATCTGCCTGCTTCCCAATAAAACAGTTGTCTCTTAGCAACCCGTGCTTTCACACTATGCCTTCACGAAAATCCTCTGCACCTTTTTATGTCTTTCCTGCAGAGTAACGATAATGCAAATGATTCAAAATGGGAAATAAGTAAGTATTTAAATGCATGACTAACTAAGGAATATTACATAATTAAAAAAAATAATCCAAAAAGGATTCCTAATGTGTCCTCATATGGGAACCCTTTTTATAGTTCTCAAAGGAATAGCTTTTCGCACTTTGAGAATCCAGTTTGGTTATTTACAGAACCATACACATATTATAGAGCTTTTTCCAACTTGTTCCTATATGGAACCCAATAGGGTTGTCGGTTCTATATGCCACCGAAAAGGTTTCTCACTGGAACCGACCACAAGTCTTTTTTGTTTTCCTCCATCAAGGTACATCCATTATATGACCTCACCACGGCCACAGATTATATATGGCTCAGCAGCTTTCCAATCGAATCCCAGATTCTTAGTCATAAAGGTTTAAGATATCCCATAAAGGGTTAGAGCAACAGAAAACACAGAGGAGTAATGCATTTCTGCACACATTTTAACAATCAGCAACATATTTTTTCATGTTATGTCTATTTACGTTAGAACGTTAAAATACCATGTTGTTTGGGTGCTTCCAATATACAGTTATAACAGCTTAATAAGTGGCAGCAAAACAGCAGATACAACCATTGTGAAACAGTGATGAGGTCAAACAAATAAATATGTGTTCCATGGCTGTTTCTTTGACCGTGACCCCAGAAAAACATGCTAATCAAGTCTATCATGCTCGTCTCAGCACAGGGATAAAGCACCATGGTCATGAGTATCCATGGAAACCAGTCACCGTTGTTGCGGAATGAAGATAACAATGAGTCCCCACAAAGACAGCGGCTGACCAACAATGATATGCCTGTGTGGCCGATCATGTCATCAAGGGTGACCGCTGGTGAACTCTAAGAACAAGTCACCGCTAAGTTGCTAGGATACACCATGCAGACCAAACAGATCCCAGGATAACTCCTAAAGGGGACTAATCCATGATGGTATTTTTTTGTAAATCATGTCTGAATCTAAACGTGAGATATTTCTAAAAACTGATGTATGTTGATGTTCAGTTGGGATTCCCCCCCATTCTCCAGCCCATATTGTAGTACACCTGGCATGCCCCAGTGCATTAATAATACTATCCACGTATCTCAAATGTATGACGTGTATCACAAAGTCTGAGTTTCAGCCTGAGTAACGGTTCTCTGCCACTCAATTGGACGTAGAGACGTGCATTCATTGAATTAACTCGGGATGTGATTAGCTGATATCACATATTCTGAAACTAAACGTCTAGGTGACTCTAATTTCACATGATAGTTTGCCTGGAACATCCCGACTTGTTGAGGGGGTCAGGATGATCAGTAGCATGGACAGCTTGCCAGGATGATCAGTAGCATGGCCAGCTTGTTAGGATGATCAGTAGCATGGCCTGGTTGTAGGGGTGATGGATGATAACCCAGACTGCAGCCATCAGTCAGACCCCTAAAGGCAAGCGCTTTGAACAACCTCAAGTCAGCCAGCTTGCCGTGACACAGAGCAAGTCAGCCTGTTACCCTCCCCTAGTTTTTCCAAACAAATATGACGGTTACCCTTGTGTAAGGAACACTGTTTACCAACTAGCACCAGCCAAAAACACAATGTCTCCAGACACCGTTAGTTCAATTTACTGTGAAGTAAAGCATTGCGAAAACACTTATTAAACAATAATGTATGGCTTAATATTATCTACAATATTATCTGCTAATGGTTTCCATTTATGGGATCAAACATTAAATATTTAGGATCAAATAAAGTATGTTCAGGTACAATATGTTTTTCTTTTTAGAATAATAATATTTTGATATGTAAGAACAAAAATTAAAATGTTTCCCTATTTTAAACTGAGCAAATATTTTACTGAACTGAATGTTATAGTACCAAGCAGTGGCCAGTTAGCTCCAGCACTCACCCACACAGGTCCTGTTGCCCTCACCAGACTGGTTACCTCGCCCACATGCTTTCCCTGGAGAAGCAGAGCCTTTGACGTCTTGCAACGTAAAATAAACCAGCGCTGTGGCAATCGTCACCAACAACATAATCCTGAGCTCAGTCTCAGTTCAGGTAGCCAACTTTAATCATGACAGCCAGGCATCTCTTTTCATACTCAGAATAGAAGGGCAAATATTTCCCTAAAGTTCAGCAACACTAGCTGACAGTCGGTGGGCATCCTTTTCCAAGGTGCCAGCGTGAAGAGACATAGGAACGCAGGTTCACATCCCAATAAGGGGGAAAATCAGAGAGTAGTCAAGGAAGAGGGTGAGCTAGCTAGTGGGTTCTCAGTCCCAAGCTAGGCTGTGTGGATCGTTTAGACTCCTCACTCTGGCCCCCAGGTTGTTTAGCTGTTTTGGAAGCAAAGTATGACATTCCTGACACTCCCGTGGTAAATTTTACACATCCCAGGACTGAGCGGAGAAGGACTTTCCTCCAACAAGAGTCGGTGTCTAAAGCAGAATGCAGAATATTCAAGTAATGACCAAGGGGCTGCAGCAAGGTCCCAGAAAATAACGGCAACTCCCAGTCTTTACCCCACCCCCTGACCCAGCCTATCTTCTGTGTGTTGGTGTGTATATGTGATCATGGTTATACTATACATGTAGGGACCCCACAAATAGTAAAACCTGACAGGAAGAAGCCTTAGATTAGACTAAAGGTTAGACTTAAAGTTAGGTTAGGGTTAGATTAGGGTTAGGTTAGGGCTAAATTTGTGTTAGGTTACGGTTAGATTAGGGATAGGGATAGGTGAGGGTTGATTAGGGTAAGATTAGGGTTAGGTTAGGGTTAGGTTAGGGTTAGGTTATGGTTAGGTTAGGGCTAGATTAGGGTTAGGTTAGGGTTAGATTAGGGATAGGTTAGGTTAGGGTTAGGTTAGGGTTAGGATAGGGCTAGATTAGGGTTAGGTTAGGGTTAGATAAGGGATAGGTTAGAGTTAGATTCAGGGCAAAAGAGGTGAAAATCAATGAGGATGTCATGTTTAGCCTGTAAAGTTTAGGGTTATGTGTTAGATTTATGTACATTTTAGGCCTAAAGTTTAGATTTCTGAGGTTAGATTTAGGTTACATTTAGTGTTAGGGTAAAGGTTAGGATTTGAATTTAACATTTGACACTAATCCACACTTATTTACACACACACATCTGCATACACACACACACATCTGTTCACACGTTACTTTTTTTGTTTCCCTCTTCGCATTGCTAAGTTGGAACCTTTATGTAAGAATTTCATTGAGTAGTTATACTTACACTGTTGTACAGATACAGGTGTGTCTTTGTGTATTTAGACGGTGTTTGTACCTGTACAATGTCTGTCATAGCGTTGTGTTCCAGACAGAATCTGGCTGGATGAGTAAGCGAGGGAACTAGGACAAATCTTGTCAGTGGTCTCCTTTTTTTCTGTTTACTCAGGAAAGCGATTGTCTCCACCGGCCTCTATTCACAGCCAGGATGACTAGCACATTGTTAACAGCAGTGTCACAAGTGTCCTCGTAAGTTTCTGTAGCAGTATTGACTAGACTGCAGGGACGAGTCCTGTGTTTCCAGATAAGAGATATGAGTCTGATTTGTCCCCGGCTCATCAGTCTCCCTGCTGGGATAGCACTCCTGTTAACATTGTTGTGTTGTCCTATATCAGCCCGGGTCAAATAACGCAGGCTGGGTGATCCTTGTCATCTGCACACATGATGCTTTAGGGCAGTGGTTCTTAATCCATGTCCTGGGGACCCACAGCCGTCTCACAGTTTTGTTGTAGCCCTAAACTAGCTCACCTGATTTCAGCAGCCAAGAGCTTGATTAGTAGTCGAGTTGATTTTTAATCTTTTTAATTTAACCTTTATTTAAACAGGTAAGTTGACTAAGAACAGTTTCTTATTTACAGCAACGACCTGGGAGCAATTAGGGTAAAGTGTCTTGCCCAAGGACACATTGACATTTGGCTCAGTCGGGAATCAAACTGGCAACCTTTTGACTACAGGTCTGACTCCCTACCCGCTGAGCCATCTGCGCCCCGATTCAGGTGAGCTAGCTCTGGGATATATCTAACACATGGCTGTGGGTCCCCAGGAAAACGATTAAGAACTACTGCTTTTGGGAATCTCCCAACTCTGAAGCACCATAAACATGTATTTAGTTTTTTGATTTATTTTACCAGGTTAGTTGACCGAGAACATATTCTTATTTGCAACAATGGCCTGGGGAGAAGTGGGGGGAGAGGGGGGAGAGGGAACGAATGAGCCAATTGAAAGCTAGGGATGATTAGGTTGCCATGATGGTACAAGGGCCAGAATGGAAATGGGTCCAGGTCAGTGGGGTTAACCCCCCTACTCTTACGAATAGTGCCATGAGATCTTTAGTAACAACAGAGTCAGGACACCCATTTAACATCCCAAGTTGGCTTCCTAACACAATACAGATGTCCCCATCACTGCCCTGGGGCATTGGGAATGATCTTTAGACCAGAGGAAAGACTGCCCCCTACTGACCCTCCAACACCACTTCCAGCAGCATTGGTCTCCCATCCAGGGACTAACCAGGCCCAACCCTGCTTAGCTTTAGAAGCAAACCAGGAGTGGAAAATAAGGAGCTATGCTGCTGAATGTAGAACATGCTTGCATTTAAAATCATCTGCCAAATATTTTCATTTTGTTTATAGGGCCATACGTGTCTTTAAAAATGTGTTTTCATAGTACGTACTGCGACCCCAGATCATCCAGAATAACACAGTATGTTGTAGAGAGGTAGTGTGCTCAAAACTAGCAGGTGCCCCTCCGCCTCCTACCGTATACATCTCCTGTGTTCGTAAAACATCATGGGCGTCATCATTTCAACAGCTGGCTTGATGGGTAGCACAGAACTTTGCAGCTGGCAGTAGACGAGGATTTACAGTACAGCATGTTGAGGCAGCCAGAAGGCCGTGACCAAGTCAATTAGTGTCTAACTCTCTCAATGTACTCTCCCGGCTGTGGGTTAAGAGGAACACACCATGGTGAAAGTGGATATATTTTGACATTGACATGCTCATATACACAGTCACACCATTGCTGGTATATGTACAGACATCCACAAACTCAATACTTTGCACATGTGAGACGATGAAGGTGAAGAACACTGTGGGATCAAAGTTAAACAAAGGAAGGTTTGAAATGTCAGGAAAGGAAGTATATCAACCTGTGGCTCAAGTTAGGAAAGGCCAGAACCCATAATCAAACTCATTAGCAAATAGCACATAGTGTGTGTAAATGTCACAGCCGAAAGATTAATATTGATATATAGCTGCACTGTAGTTTGTGGATCTGACAGACCCACATCTCACATATACTGTAGGTATACCCAAGCACTAGTAAGAACAATTAATAAATGAATTACACAAATATTTATTTATTTAAAAATATATTATGTACAAATAGTGTATGTGCAATTATTTACACAGAAACAGACCCCTAGTTTGGTGGGCAAATACTCTAATACACCAGCTAGGGTTCCGGAAACAAACAACTTTCTGTCGATTAAGGCAACAAATTGTTTCAAGGTTTAACTTTGAGTGAATTATTTTTGTCACCATTGATACCTGTAAAATGTGCAATGTGTTGAAATGAACTACACTAGCAGATACTGAGGTGTGAATAGTGAGGCCACAGTGAAAGATGAATACAGTATCACAGAATTTCAAACCATTTCATTTCAGTGTTCACCTGCAAAGACAACATCTCAACAAAGGTGTCACAATACCAGCATCCTGATACCATAAAACTTCACTTTTTCATGGCAGAAAGAGAAACATAATGCTGGTAAAACACTTTGGTCCTTTAGGAACCGGCTTTATGTCAGATATTATGTGCTAAAGCTTGGAATGATTACAATCTGGTGATCATTCACATTCAGTATTGATCACAGGTATGATGGATCTCCAGTGTTCCTCACAGGTAAAATTGATCTCCAGTATTGATATTAAGTAAGATGGATCTCCAGTTCTGATCATAGGTAAGATGGATCTCCAGTATCGATTATAGGTAAAATGGATCTCCAGTATTGATCATAGGTAAAATGGATCTCCAGTATTGATCATAAGTAAGATGGATCTCCTGTATTGATCATAGGTAAGATGGATCTCCTGTATTGATCATTGGTAAGATGGATCTCCAGTATTGATCATAGGTAAGATGGATCTCCAGTATTGATCATAGGTAAGATGGATCTCCAGTATTGTTCATAGATAAAATGGATCTCCAGTATTGATCAGAGGTATGATAAATCTAGTGTTTGTAATAGGTCTGGAGTCCTAAAGTGTCTTGATCTAGAGCTAACAGAGAAATTCCGATCTGGAGCTGTCACTCTTGTATGTCATCTGGGAGTCGATGCTGGATCGGGAGCAGAGTAGCATTCTTTCCTGGGATTCCTGAGTCTGCCTGCGGGCCCACATTTCAGTGGGATTTACATTTAAGCTCCTCTGCTTCATCGACAGTGTCTCAAACTTCACATATGTGTCTTTAGACAGCTCTTCATCAGACTCTGGAACACTGGGGTTGCAGTAAAGTGACAGGATCTTGTATACCAACAGACCGATGACAGGAATAACCGCGGCGCAGGCGACACCACTGACGATCATCAGCGTCTGGTTAGCATCACTCTCCTCAACAATCTCCAGGGTAAAGAAATCTATGCAGGGGTCATTCCTCGCTGCACTCCCTTTGGCAACCAGACAAGCCTGGTACCTCATTCCAGAAGTCAGGCCTTCAAGTAGGACTTTACCATTCCCAGCACGAGTATGAACTGTTCGCTTGGAATCGTCGTCATCATCGTATGTGGAGTAAACCACAGTGAGAGGAGCATTGCCAGGCAAACCACCGGTCGTCCACAGTAAAACTGCACTGTAAGGCGTTTCCTCCACGATCTTGAGATTCTGGATGGTTCTGGAAGCATCCATCGTTTCGCTCTGATCTGCCGCTAGTTTCCTGTCACTGTCTGGCTGGATCTTGGAATGTTTGAATGGGTCTCTCTGCTGCATGCCGCTGGGCAGGGTTGTCTTCTGGATGGGTGGCGAGAAGGTGGCCACCGTGGTTATTGCCTGGATGGTGGTGGCTGATTGGGTATTAGGGGAGTTTGGGAAGCCAAGCGTCGGAGCAATGGATGATGTTGATGGGCTATCACCTACAGCTTCTCCATTAGTTTTCTTTGGGGGCATGGGTGTAGCGACGTAACCGGCCACAGACAGAGTGATGGAAGCTTCCGCGTTACCTGCAACGTTCTTAGCCTTGCAGCTGTACTGGCCATCATCTCTGTATGAGATACCATGCAGGCTGATGACAGACCATCGCACACCCTCCCCTGGTGTGTCCTGGACAACTGTAGGTAATGAAAATGCCAAGACTTAGTAACAGGTAGCCTACCTGTTGATGTAACATGAATTGCGATGACTAACTGTAGACAAACAAGCAGAATATATCATAACATTCATTTTGAAATCTACTTGGGATTTTAAAACAAACACTGTATGCCTTTTGTTATGCTGCAAACCATAATAATGCCTGTGACAATTTGTACCTGTGATGTTTACCTGTAGTATAATAATGCCTGTGCCTATTTGTACCTGTGTTGTTCACAGGTGAGCCATCGGACGCGGTCCAGATAAGGGTCGGTGTTGGAAAACCAGTGGCGTCACAGCGCAGGAGCACATTGCTACCCAACGAGGCAGTTATCTTGGTGGCTGACATCATGACGGACGGCTTCAGACATTGGTCTAGCTCCGCCCTCTGAAACAACACCCCGGCCAGGTTCTCAGGCCCGCCGCATGACAGTACCTGGTCCATCAGCACCACGGGGGAGTCAGACATTTTGGAAAGCTCAATCAGCTTGGATATCCTGCAGTCGCAAACCCACGGGTTGTCCTGGAGACCTGGACGGGAACAACAAAGGAAACGTTTTGTGATTTTATTTTTAAATGTCTGTTTAAGGAAATGACACGCAATGATTACGACATTAAGAACATACTAATAATGTAGTGATCAACGATATTTTTTCAATGTACGTAAACAATCGTGAATTATATGTTTAGAGAGGAGCTGCTGTTCATTGACATGGTCCAATGAGAACATCCTCTACAATTTTTACCCTGTACTCTGCGGTTGCCTGTTCGATTCCTGACTGTGACAGATGTCTTTGTGTCCTTGAGCAAGCCACTTTACCCTAAGTTGCTCGGGGGCATGTCTCTGTATTCACTGTAAGTAGCTCTGGATAAGAGCGTCCCCTAAATGACTAAAGTGTAAAATGTACCTACACCTCAGTCAGACGGCATGATATTTGTGACCGTTCTGCTTACTGCTCATCTGCACCCCCTGGATGATACACAAAAGAGTGGTACAACCTTGTTCAATTGACTGACCCTCTAATTGCTGTCATCCACAGGTCCGGACTCGACGGGAGGTGGATTGGGAACCTCATCTGAGGCCAACCTCCTGGGGTTGATCGACTTTTATGTTGACAGTTTTTTGCTATTTAAAAGAAAGAACATTGCCTTGTTCTTTGGTCTCGTTATGTTCAAACATCCAATTTTTTATGTAATAATTTGAAACTTCAATGCATCACAGTAGATACAGTACTGTTTATGTACAGGTCCTTCTCAAGAAATTAGCATATTGTGATAAAGTTCATTATTTTCCATAATGTAATGTTAAAAATAAAACTTTCATCTATTTTAGATTCATTGCACACCAACTGAAATATTTCAGGTCATTTATTGTTTTAATACTGATGATTTTGGCTACAGCTCATGAAAACCCAAAATTCCTATCCTATCAGTCCAGAAAAACTGAACTGCCAACTCCTTTGAGTGTCTTGTCGTACAACCAAACGCCATACCCACGCTTTAAATGCCCCTATGCTTTATTGACCATTTTAAAATAAAACAAGACAATAATTCCGATCTGGAGCTGTCACTGAGGTAATAAATCAAGGAGAAGTGTCGCTCATTCTCTTAGACTATAACAGAAACCAAGCTCTTTTGCAACCAGACGTATCGCCCCCAGCTAAAATTCAGATAGAATGCAGGTTTAAGGCACTTCCTCATTTGCGTCCTAATGGTCAGAACTTCAACATGGCACCTCATGGCAAAGTACTCTCTGAGGATCTGCAAAATAGAATACTCACTTTTGTTGCCAGTGGTTTAGACCTTAATGGCTGTGTGTTGCGTTATTTTGAGGGGACAGCAAATTTGCACTGTTATACAAGCTGTACACTCACTACCTTGAAAGGTGTATTCACTTTGTGAGATACTGTACATACATGCACACAAGTGCACATACTGTACACACGTGGTAGTGCGTGTGTGTTGCAGAAACCCATTAACCAGATTAATCAAAATGTACTTAACTGGGGCGAACTTAAATGCTATCTCTAAACCTGTTAGTTTTCTCCAGATATAGATCTATATATATAGATATAAATATTACAGATCATCTGGTCTTTTTAGATACTCACGCTCCTTTAGATGTTGATTTCTACTAGGCTACAGTAACGTGAACTTCATTTACAATAAGAATTTTAGCTATTTACTTACAATTTATTTGTCTAGTATAGGTGAATGTTTCGCTGCACATGTTGATTCTACCCCCTCTCTTTGCCCGTTTATGCCCTATCGTACTCATCAAAACCTTAACGCATCTTGCACATAATCAACCGCACAGCTGTTTTGTATAATTTGCAAATTACCATTTTCAGCCATGTTCACCATGTTACCTATCCTAGTGTTATTTCTCTTGTACTGTCACTTTACATTCCAATAATCTACCTCTCTATTTGAGACCATATTTTCTATTCGACCTGAATATCGTTTATATGTGTAACTGTATACTTGAATGTTTGTACTTTATGTGTAACTTAATGTTGCCTTGAACCTTCCGCCTTATTTTTGCCAGGTCGCAATTTCATATGACAACTTGTCTTCTCAATCGATTAACCTGGTTAAATAAAGGTAAAATAAATTTAAAAAATTGTTTTACTCCAAATGGTTTGGAACGTTTTTGTGAAAACACCTGTTTGGAGTTAGAATATTGGCCTTTGAAGTAGGATCCACTTTCGTCTTTAAAACACAGGCTTTAGTGAGTGCATGTCTACTCCATAAGCATATGAATAACACCAGCATATTTATAGGTGCTATTTGTAAATTTCCCTACACTATAATTTGTTACACACAAAAGCACAGCCTAAAGACAGACCAGCATGTGTCTTTCCTCTCTGTCTCCCCCTACCTGTCTGTTCCCTTCCTCTCTGTCTCCCCCTACCTGTCTGTGCCCTTCCTCTCTGTCTCCCCTACCTGTCTGTGCCCTTCCTCTCTGTCTCCCCTACCTGCCTGTGCCCTTCCTCTCTGTCTCCCCCTACCTGTCTGTGCCCTTCCTCT
>JACXGM010022151.1:0-16788 GCA_016801145.1 Umbra pygmaea | reverse complement strand
CCCTTTGTGTAATTCTTGTGTATTTGTATTTATGTGTAACTCTGTCTGTACTTGCACCTTTTTGCTTTATCTTGGCCAGGTCGCCGTTTTAAATGAGAAATTGTTCTCACAGTGCCCACCTGGTTAAATAAAGGTTAAATAAAAATAAAAAAATATTCCAGACTTTAAGGGCCCTCTCTCCTCTTTGGGCCCTGGTAATCAGTATCGGTTTTACCCCCAGTCCGACGCCCCTGCCTGGCAGTCTAGTTCTTAGTTGGGTTCAAATTGAAAGACCAAAAACCAGCATACGCTGGGCCCGCCATGGATCCGGTTTGACAGCTGTGCTCTAGAGGTCCTGGTGGGAAAGTCAACCACAGGCGCCTCAGAAACAGACCGTTCCTTGGGTAACTCAAAACGCAACTTGAGGCATTAAATGAATTGTGGATTCATTGTTTTATCGGCTATTTGCTTTACAGAACATCTACTTGATTATTTATAGTGTATTAAACTGAGTTCTCATAATAAAAACAAAGGTATTTTCCAATAGTAAATTGCAGCCATGGATAAATTAGCAGTGAATGCTGACATGGGAATTTAATGATGGATACATTCAGGAAGGTTGAAGAATATCTACCATACCAACAAGGCAGCATTCTTAATACCATCTAGTCTATAATGTTAATATAAATACATCAACCTATTTGTGGTCCTATCACAGGCACTGGCCACAGTTTGTACCCCCATCCTATGTATTTTGAACTTCAGTTGACTTCTATGTTCCACTGCATAAGTACATAAGGGATATGGTTGGACGATAAATTGTCTCAAGTTACATATTGATGAACTCTATAAAAAGCTAAAAATCAAGGTAAGCTTCCTCTAAACAGAACATGTTCGTCGTCTACAAATCTTCCTCATGAAGACAGTTCTCTTTACATGTCCTGCTGTTTTGGGTGGGCGGAATTTACACATTTTAGACCAGGGCTGTCCGACTCTGCTCCTGGAGATCTACTGTCCTGCAAGTATCTGTAACCTTAACCTAGCACACCAGACTCTAATAATTGGCTAAATGAAAGCTAAAACAGTTTGCAGATTAGGGTTGGAGAAAACCTATAGGATGTAGACCTCCAAAAACAGGGTTGGCCAGTCTGGTTTTAGAACAATCCATTGGTCCCTAATAAAACTCTACCCACCAGACCCATTGCAATGTGAAATGAGCTGGCTAATAGTTTGTTCAAAAAAAAAGAGTTCTGTTTGGTGGTTTCTGCAATCAAAATGAACTCTTATCTGAAAATATCCCAGACAAATGGTTGCTGAGCTCCACCACATATACTGCATAGTTTTGAAGCAATGGTAACATGTCTTTAAATGGTGCAGTAAAACAAGTTTAAAATTGTCACAAAACTACTGAAACAGGACACAAAAAAGAAGCTAATCATTGACTTTGATTATACAGTTTAATTCATGGAAATTAAAGTTCCAAGTTTACTGGACATCTTCAACAAAGTACTATCGTACTCACATGCCCCTGAACTCGGAACACTGAAATGTGCAAATAATACTGCAATGTGCATCAAATGAAACAAAACAGAAACAACCAATAACATGCAAGAAAAAGCACTACAGATAAGAATGACCAGGAAGACCCAGCTTGCAGATGACCCTAAACAAACCCCTCGAGATAAAAATAAAAAACTGTCAGAACCTGAAATCCCAACATTTAGTTCCATCATTGCAAAGCTAGATTCAGTTCATGTGGCGGTATTACACCCCTCTCAGCACTATGTAAATGAAACCTCCACACAACTCACTTACCTAAAAACCCTTCACGTTAGCATAGCAACTCCACTAGCTTGTACTACAAATGGCGATGGAAAAAAGCCCACATTGTGCATTAGACGTCACACCTTTAAATCAATTGGTAAACGGAATCAACAACAAATGTCAAAATACACAGCTAGCCTCACGTGTACCTGGCAAAATACAGGCAGTACCAACTACCGCAGTAGCCTACTTTAAGAGTCGGGAGGAACTCAACAGTCTAATGGCAGCACATGAGTCACAGAAAAACAATACAGCTTTCTGGGAGAAAGCAGATGCACAACATGATCTAGCTTTCCTTTATTATACAATCAAAGGCCACTGTTAAAGCATTTACAACTTAAGTTTAACAAAACTTAGAACAGCATTAACAAAAATATCCTCCAGTTGCATGTTGTGTCAACTAGTGAAAAGTAATTCTTTACTGTAACATATACACATTAAATATGGTACATCTCAGTCCATGCAGTTGTGCACAGCCAGTTGTGTATCGTGTTATGTTGTCATTTGAATATTTGAAGTGTGTGGGAAGTTGTGTCATCTGCCACCAGTGCATTACAGTCCTGGACAGAAGAAGCACAGAACTCAGCCAGACTTGAAGAGGAGGATGGCCACTTGTCCCAAGTAGAAGTAGATGAAGTGCTTTGTCTCATGGGTGACGTAGCTGCCGAAGTTCCTCCCAACAATGCAATGCCATGTAGGGTTATACTTTTTGTCAAACTCCTATAGGGATTTAAAAAATACACATGTATTTAGTAGTCTTACTATATAGGAACAAGACTTCATTGCAATGCACATTTTGCAGTCCATTTGGGGTAGTTTAAACACCATGTCAGTCATCACTAATTATAATATGGGCCTACAGCAGGAGTCTCCAAACCCTTCCATGGAGGGCCTAGTGTATGCAGGTTTTCGGTTTCACCTTCTACAAGGCTGATGGAGTAGCTCACAAATTCTTTACGATCTCCCCATACCTGGCAGTCTAGGTCCTAATTTGGCTCTAATTGAAGGGAAAGACCAAAAACCAGCATACACTAGGCCCTCCATGGAAGGGTATGTAGACCCCTGGCCTACGGCCTGAAACTACAACACACCTTCTTGATGTAGGCAGCGATGTCCTTCTCTATGTTGTACTTCTCCATGGCCTGGGTGGCACAGTCCACCGCATCCTGCTGCATATCCTCTGACATGTCAGCGTTCTTGATCACTGCCTTCCTGTCCGTCATGATGTCTGCAAACGAAACATGTCAAACATGTCATTACTACAACCCCCGATATTGTGTAGGTCCCATTTTTGCCACCAAAACTTTAGCCCCATATGCAAAAAAACTGTGATACAAAGTGTCAGAACACAGTGTATCATAACCAGCATTAATTTTTCTGCAATTTGAGCTACAACGGCTCATTTATGGAAACACTCCGCAAGATCTACTGTTTGGGAGATGCTCTGACCCAGTCTAGCACAGTGGTTCCCAAACCTCTCCACGGGGACCCCAGGCAGGCCATGCATTTATTTTCACCCTGAAATGGCAAACCTGATTTAGGTAGTCAACTACACACTACACCTTTGACTAATTGAATCAATTCTGTCGTTTCAGGGTGAAAATAAAAACATGGCCCGTCTGGGGGTCCCCAAGGAGAGGTTTGGGAACCACTGGTCTAGTGATCACAATTTTACCATTCTCGAAGTTGCTCCAATCCTGTCGCTTGCCCTGCTTTGAACACATCAACTTGAGGACAAAAGAAACAGGAAAAATAGGCAAGCAAATGGATTTGAGCACTTATCAGTTGGCTTTAGATACAAGCAATCCTGCATTAAATTTCAGCTTTGTGAAGCTCACAACCCTTGAGACTGGGCCAGAGGTGCCGATTCAACTCTGTGGTAATTTTTTGAAGGCTGTACTTTGGAGACGTTGAACAACAATCCCCCCTCCCCCCAAGAGGACCTCTGATCATTTTTGGAACTCAGCAGTTGCTGAATGTTTCTTGTAGTGATGGGCATTCGAGGCTTCATTACTGTACTTCAAGCATCAGGATCTAGCTGTCAACTCAAACTAAGAATTTACTTTGCAAAATAAAAGCAGTCACTTATATTTGACACATTGCAATGCATTTCAGAAATGCCAGCACAATATATTGCTGCTAGAAGGAAGTCTTGAATGCCCAACATTATATTTTCGAAATGCTTTGCAGTGTTAAATATCAGTGAAAGCTTTTATCTTGCAAAGTAAATTCTGAGTTTGAGTTGACATCTAGATCCTGATGCTTGAAGAACAGTATTGAAGCCTCGAATGCCCATCACTAGTTTCTTGCCAATTCCATGAGCAAACTTCAAGAACATTGAACTGTTAAAACAGGGCTGCAAAGGTATTTCTCGATGGTGACCTTTAGCAATCCTATGCCTTGTGATCTGAGGTGTCATGCACATTATTTTGAGCCAAGTTGAGTTTCTTTTTAATACCTGTATTTGTGGGCACATGTTTGTGTGTTGCGCACACTGTGCCCCCTTAAAAAAATAACACAAATAGGTGCATGACGCCTCTGCTTGTGATAATATCGTTTTGTGATGACAGATAAGAACTTTCTGATTTGTGGAAAAAGGAACAGGTAATAAAAAAGTGACATATTTTAAGTATTAAAGCAATCACTCATTGGTTAATTCAAACCATGTGAGTCATTTCACACCAATGACAATATACTATCCATCAAGAGGGTGCCAATAATAGTTTCATGGAAATTATAACATTTCTGTACTTCTCCCATTTTCTTTTTTGAACAGTTAGTGTTTTATCATTTGCCGTCTCAAACTCATGTGTATATATTCAATATTTTTCACTACATACTTTAAAACTGGAGATACTGTACATTAACTGAAAATGATCGGAAGCCAATAATGTGTTGTACGTTTGTCAGCTTCTTGCAAACACCGATCCTCATTGGCGACGCAATTTATCCATAGTCGTCATATGCTGTCATGACTAGACTTTTCACTACCGAATATATTTGCAGTATGTAATCAATGCACATGGAATTCTGGTAGACTAGACCATTTGAAGTGTTGTGATTTAGTAACTTAGTCATTTTCTGTAGTGTATCCGTTATTTTGTCGCAAGCTGTTGACGGTCAAGATCAAACGGCAAACCAACCAAATGCAGAGGTGTACTAATAATGAACGGCACGCAGTTATCTAAAACAATTGCACGGTCTCAGAATGTCCTGGACTACCGTATGTCTTTTGTTGCCACCAGATACCTTTGACTGAGGACAACCCTGTGCAGGTAGGCCTACATTAATAGGCGACAGAGAAACTCGATACAGGTTGAATTAAATTACTAGCCTAGGCAAACAAAAAACACGGCGACATTACATTTCTAAATTGGGGACTGTGTCTGAGTTCTGCAAATGTCTCAGCTACAGCAACAATCACTAGTTCCTCTATTACTTTTAGATAATTATTTTAGATGGATGTTTGCAAAGGTACGATCTGGCTAGAGCAATGGCCTGCATTTTTGGTACTAATTGCGCATTCGATGCAATGTTATTTACTAATGTGTGATTCAAACATTACATGGAAATGAAGGTTGTAAAAGAAACTTCTTTCACATTACAAACAACCTGAATCATTCCCATCCAATCCATGCAAGTCTACCGAGTGCGTGCAAGCTACTACTCGCTAGATAGATAATAACCATTGTGGCTCACCTTGCGTAGACGATACTTGTGCTTGTCTTTTCACCAAAAAATATAGGTCGTTGACCTTCGTGGATCACGCGGTTTTCGAACTTGCTGGATCGAGCTGCGACAAGTTATTTAATAAGATTTATTCACAGCAAATATGTGGGAAAAAGCCCCGTTAAAATACCTCCCCCGCCTTCCACTCTGCCGTATGCCACTTACCCTGTCATTGGCTGGACTGCAACCTCTTCTTGTGTTGTGAGCATTTTCTAACAGCTCCTCACTTCCAGCATCTTATTTCATCCCACAATGCATCATTGACAATACACGTTGAAGTAGGTGCGAGAGAAACCCCCCTGGCAGCGGTACCATGAATGGTCTATGTGTCAGCGTAACGAAAGCAGCTTCCATTAACATTAGAGATATTAAATAATGTAGGGTATTTAATTTTTAATATCATCATTTTAATTGCCTAATATTGATTGCAATGTATAGGCAGGATTAGTCTGAAATATTCACTTTTCCTTAAAGCTGCACTATGTAACTTTGTGATTTTTTTTACACAACACACACACACACACACACACACACACACACACACACACACACACACACACACACTACTGAACACAGGAAGGGACATAACCAATTTTCAAAAATACAATTATTTTCCATAATATGCATTTATTTCTAGTTAGATATTGTGGAATGTCAATTTTGCTATTGTAGTATTTATTGTCTGTATTTTGTATCGTTTACATTGATGTTTTCAACCCCTGGATCCAATATGTTACCTCGTAACATTAACTAGTCCTAAAACATTTATTTTATACAAAATTACATATTGCAGGTTTAATGCTGTTATCAGTTGATTTTCAGTCGACTTGTACAACCGATACAAGTGTCTGGACACCAAGTGTCTAATATGGACTAAAAGGTCAAAATAGTCAATGAAGAACCTGCATTAACGGAAATGACTATTAAGTATGATTGATGTGAATGGGTACCCACAACATGCAGTATATAAGCAAGCACTAAGGCATAAAGGTGTTATGGACAATCAGGTGTGTAGCCAGGATTTCAGGGCCCCATGAAAGAAAACCTGCATTGGCCCCAGCAAAATAATAAAATATACATGATTTAAATTCTACGGCCCTCTCCCTTTCAGGGCCTGCTGAATTTTAATCCTTTCTTCCACTCCTGTGGAAAATATACCAGGGTGACAGAGCACATTGTGCCTCGATAACACCCTTATTAGCCATGGCACTTAATCAGTATGCAAAAACCACAGAGGTGCCTTACTGCCATTATGTACCAGATACCAACAATTAACAGTTAATATGGTCTGATAATAGCTTCCAGAATTTAAACTACTGTTTATAATTCAATACATTACAGTAGTTGAGATGTTTCTTGTATGAGGATTTTCCTGCTTGCCTTGACATGATTGTTCAATGAAGCTCATTTAACATGATTTTAAAAAAAAACTAAAAACCAGGTAAATCTTTTCAGAATTTTATTGAAAATACTAAACTAAGAGTAATGTAAATTTAAGAAAGACACTAACTTTACGAAATAATCCCCAACGATCCCAAATTGTAATCCCTTATTTACCAGGCTCCTACGACTCCATCCTTTGATCCAACTTCCTGGTCCTCAGCTTCCTTTTCTTACTCCAAAAACGTAAATAATCCTTATCCTTTGACTCTGCACATATTTAAATGCTCAAAAATTAAAATAGACTGGGCATTTCAAAAAGTTGCATCTAGGATTCCTTAATTAGTTCAATTGATTTGATTCCTGGAAAATAGATCCCGCTCCAAGCATCCATTCTTGCCTATCCCTTCCCTAAATGCTCCTCTGATCCGGCTCCAAGGATCGGGATCCACTGAGCCACTCCTCCAATCAAAACCTTGAAATACCAGAAAAAAATCAGAGGGAAACCATTAGAATCATGTCGGATTTGGGCCCAGCCCGCTTATTTTGTGCACTCATGACATGTCACCACTACACTTTTAAAAGTCAGTGAGCTCACCAAATAATTAAGAAAATGTTAAATATTAGTCATTTGAGCTAAGGGCCACAGTCTTATATCAGCATCTATAAAGTAAAAGGTCCGTATAACATTTAAATCAAAAAGCACACCTTTAGGAGCTTTGTCCTGTCACCAAACCAAATACATATGTACTGTGTTCCAGTGCTAGAGGATGCCAAATAAAATATAGTGCAAATATACATGGAATACAGGAAATTGTGCTTCATTTCAACCATGCATCCTGTAGCAACCATTTCAATCAATTGCTGCCAACAATCAATACTAAAGCATACCATTGCATCAACCTGACTCCTCCTAAGATGTCCTATTCTGATCAAGCAAATGAAACGTGCTCCACAACTCTTTTATTCCAAATCATTCTTTAATCCTTATCTTCAGATGTCTAAAGGAAGACACAAGGGTAAAAGTACAGTTAAGCAATGAGACTTCCCAATCCCATGAACAAAAACACTCAATTTTCCAACACATACAAAAACATTGAACTTCAACAGCTCAACCTTTTTGAAGATAATCGCACAAGGGTCTCAAATGTTGCTTAAAACTGAAATAATTAATTTAAGAAGGGTGTGAAAACAAAGGACAGAGAAGCAGGTAGGGAGGTGACAGGACCTACATACCAATACCTTCCACTAGGACATCAGGAGATGAAATGCAAAAATTAAAATCTAGTTGACTTCTGAAACTCAAAAGGGGGTAAAAACAAGCAGAGAGGGGAGCTGTTTACAGGGGATCCACCAAAAAGGGCAACAATAGTAGAAGTATATTTTAAGAGCGTGAGCGAGAGCGGCTGTGACGAGGAGAGTAGCGGGGAGATCCTCTGCCGCCCCGGGCTCCACCGCGGGAGTTGCTGCGGCTGCGACTGGCTTGACTGTGGCTGCGGCTCCTGCTTCGACTGTGGCTCCTGGAGCGTGATCTGCCGTAGCTCGGGCTGCGGGGACCATCGACTTTGACGCGAACGTAAGCGGTCTCTCCCTGGTAGACACACAAAAAGAACTGGACGTTGAAACGAAAACCATTTCCACCTCAAACGGTTCCTTCCATTGAATCAAAAACAAGCCTTGCGTTCTTGAAAGGCTGCAAAAAGTAGTCACTGGATTGAAATAGGAGAAAGATTGAGGGGAAAGATTCAACTGTTAGTCACTTTACTTACCTTTAACAAATGTACCATCCTATTCTTAAAATAAATTCCATGTACAACCAATCAAACCTAAAAGCATACCTCATGTGAACGGAATTTGGTGTTATCCAGCTTTCGAACGGCATAGGTCATGTCTTCTTTACGCACAAACTCCACCACCCCAGTTCCGTCTCTGAAAACGTCAGCATAACACACATCCCCAGCCTCACGCATGTGATCCTTCAGGTCCTGCCAGCTGCCACTCTGAGGAAGCCCTTTGGAGAGAACATAAAAGTTCAATACGATACGAGTCTTGAATTACACTGATAGGTGTCATGATGTTACTATGGCGACATGCATAAATTCAGACAGGACAGATATACAACGAATTCTCATTATTTTACAAGGATGTCAGGTGGGTCAGTGGTTAGGGGATTATAATTTTGCCCAAAATCAGTTATTAGTTGCCTCTTAGCCTGCACTTCGATGAATATTACAAATAGTTTAAATTAAAAAAATGAAATACGTTCCAGATATCGTGTTAGTTCTCGCTTAAAAGCTGAACAACGCAAATTCCAAGATGTGAAAATACTTCCGCCTCACTTTCCCAGAAAGCACAACTGTCATTTGTGTGATGTCAGTACACTGTCAATGCGTTACATGTTTACATTTTAGTTCATCATTAAAAATGTTTTGCTAGCATAACATACTCTAAATCACAAACAACTTGCAATGCAGTTCCTACTTTTTTCCAGGCTAAGTCTTGAATTGATGTCAAACGCGTCACTTCCTGTGTGCAATAAGCAACTTCCCACCAACACGCATTCCGAAAAATGAATTGTACAACAGCAGGCATACAGAGTCTCAGTTTGTGAATGGGGCCATCTCGTATTGTGTGATCATTCCACAATGCAGGCTAATCGAATAACCATTTATTAATACAAAAACCCTACGTAGTTCAGCTGTAAGCCAATAAGTGTGGGATTGTGCATCTCCTAACCTCTTTGCGGTTATTTGTAGGATGCAGGAATTTAATTATTTTCTTAGATTGTAAGTTATGTAGAGGGAGTAGGTCTTTCATATGATAATAGGCTAAATAATTTTATATTTATGAAGGTCAAGTAACTTTGACAATGTATAATGTGTGTATTCTATAGTTACCTACAGAACTAGTTAACACCCTCAGCAAGAATAGGGAAATGCCAAAAATCACAAAAACACTGTCAGCAATAAAGACACACGAAGATGATACATGGCAAATGGTTTAATGGCCTTTCACAAATAAAGTTGATGGCAGTGAAATAGTAGGCTACAATGCCTGTAAATTATAAATCCCATTTTTGCCTTGCTGGTGCT
Organism: Umbra pygmaea; assembly: GCA_016801145.1. Taxonomy (NCBI): domain Eukaryota; kingdom Metazoa; phylum Chordata; class Actinopteri; order Esociformes; family Umbridae; genus Umbra; species Umbra pygmaea. The sequence goes on along the minus strand of JACXGM010022151.1, from coordinate 6,784 downwards.
TTTACAGTAGGCTATGGTATTCTGTAATGATCTGCTGGAAACAGCACATTCAACAAATGAGTAAGAGGCAACTGGGGACCTGTTTTAATTACATGAAGAGGATCAACTGTATTACGTTTAGATTTACAGTTTCTGTGTTATAAACAAAAAAGGGATAATATACTTTTCTTTAAATGGCCAAATTAGTGTTTAATTGTGAAATTAACCTTTCTAGTGTTAAAAGATTGCATTAACTGCCTTTAAAATACAAAGCGTCTATGTATATGCAATATAGTAACATATTGACCTTTCGCGTCTGTGAAGAGACGTTGTGTTTAATTCCAGAGTGTACAAAAACATGTAATAAATTAAAGGAAACTAGCTCATCACATCCTTTTAGCCAAAGTCAGACATGAATGATGACCCACTTGTGCAGGACTAGTAACAATGTCACAAGCAGGTAGATTGTCAGTAGCTGGACCAACCCAGCAAGTAACATTTTCATCACATCTTTAGTATAACAACAACATGGTACCCTGTTTGAGTCAGCTCATGTTATTTATTCAGCAATGTTAACACTTACATACCAAATGTATTTCACACTTGCACAACCAGCACTGCAGAGATTTGAGTAGCTACATTTATAGATAAGCTTGCTTTTTATATCAACAGTTTGTGTTCTTTAATAATAATAATAATAATAATAATAATAATAACTACAACTACTCAGTTTCTTCAGTTGTCAGTAGTCAGATAATTTTGAACAGCTATGAAAATAATGCATGGTATCTATTTTCATCAGTCTGCAGGGACATGCGTTGAAGGTATGCAGAGTAAAAGAAAGTAGCTAAACAAAATGCTAACTCAGCAATGCTTAAAGTATTACACAATGCCTACAACCAGTGTGATCATGCACCTCACTTTTGCCCTGGGCTAAAAAAGTTATACAGGGAACAAAGTAAATACGTACATTGCTACATTATAAACAGATCTTAACAACCAATGTTCAATGTCCGTTATTGCACAAAATTCTTAGTAATGCTTCTTGATTGTGCAGTTGCCTTACTCTTAAAGGGGCCTCCCTCTAAGAGTGAGAGTTGCGCATGTGCACATTACGAATGGACGGTTTGATGAGTACACGCATACGATATTTGCCACTACTATTTGATGTTCAAACCGGTTTGGGGAAAAAAACGACAGTTCGATCCGGTAGAAAGTAGCCTTTTGCGTAATATACAAGTAAGCAACGTCAACATGGTTGCGTGCAGCTGTGCAGACTGTCTAGATTACCAGACTTACCTGAGACAATGACCCTGTACTCGGAGCGTCTGGATGGCGGCCCGTATCTGCCTCTAGGGGCACCAATCCCCCCACCAAAGCCGCCTCTCCCCCCACCCCTGCCGCTCCGAGGGAATTCAACTCGCAGCCGATAACCGTCGTAGTCATAGCCATCTCTACCATACACTGCATCGTCTGCATCCCTGGAAGTATGATAAAAAAAAACAACGGACATTAATTTAAAACTAGCTTATTGGCTTAGCTACGTAAACCACCAGCACAGCACAATGCATTGTACACACTAGGACAAACCCGTTTAACCAAGTACCTATATTACCTAGAACAGAATGAGCATGTGATGAAATGGAAGCAAAAAACATTGCCGACAATTGACACTGCTAATGTAACTAATGTCAATTACTGTAGCTAAATAAAATCCACACGTTTCCGTAGTTGCTCACGCGACTAACGTAAAATAGCGTAGCGCACGAGCTGCTAACAAGATGGCCTAGCTTTTCAGCTACCTGGGATCTTCGAATTCAATAAAGGCAAAAGGCGGTCCTCCTCTTCGGTTCTTCAAATCAATGTCACGAATAGCTCCGTATTTGTAGAACACGTCCTCGACGTCTTTGGTGCGAATATCAGGGGGTAGATTTCCGACGTAAATTCGACAATCATTATTTCCAGCAGGGCCTCGGACGACGCTTCCCGACATAGTACTACTACTAGTAGCTAGCAAGCTAACGTTGGCTAGTTTTGTGCGCTAGATTGGAAATACAATGTGATTCTACAATAAGGTTCTAAAGCAGATCACAGACCATAAGATGTCCAGATTATATTACATAAACAGCATGAAATACAAAATAAGAAATCAATTGATCTTAAAACTGCCCACTACAATTGTGTCCCGTGCAATTTTATTTCACTTCCTTCAGTAAGGAACCGCGCTTCTTCACGAGGGCATTCATTTGTCCCGGTCCCGGAAACGTGCCAGATAGCGAGTCGAGAAATGGATACGTCCGCTAAGCAAAATAGTTCACAGACATTATCCATAGAAGGTCGACCGATAAAATAAATATTTGATTGGAGAAAAATTCTGCTGCATTTCCGTTTACTTCACTACGAGACTCTTTCCATTGCAGTTGTTTAGTTTCACCTTTCTTCCATCTTTATTTTGCGCCAGAGTTAATTACCTTATTTCGCTATGGACGTGGGTTTTCCTAGGAAGAATTAATAAGAATTTCATTCTTTATTTGTAGACAGATGGTATGAGAAACTATTATGTGATGAATATTTTCAAATTGGCATTGGTAATTTCATTTAACAACAAACCATAATAACACAACCAAATGTAATGTGAAGAATTTAGGACTGTTTGAAGTGATTGAAATGCATCCTAATATTGGTACTTCATGAAAATATAATGGAAGATCAAGTAGGCCTACTGTGTGTAATTGAGTTTTTACAAAGCATGCATTGCAGGCAATTGTGTTTTTGACAGTTTTTATCAGCTTCATATAGGGACATTGTAAATGTGCACTGTGATATCACAGTGAAAAAGACTGTCTTTTTCACTGACCATCAAAAAGCTGTAGAACATGGATTTTATTATGTTTCTAAAATCAGAAAATGCAGTTTATAAATTATGTTGGACAATGATTTTGTACACTATGCAGTGCTTATCTTGACATTTAAACATGAATTGCAATAAGAAGTTGTGCACATACTACAATGATAAATTGTGAACCTGGGACAGATGGCGGTCTGTCTTTAATATAATTTATGCATTTTAAGCTATTATTTAGTGTGTAACAAAGCATATTTTTTTAAATATCAAGAAATACAGTTGTTGGTCATGTAAATAAGAAAGTAGTTATGTTGTTAATTCTATTTAGCACATTCAGAGGTCAAAATCAGCAACAACTGAAGAATGTCCGTGGGGTAGGGTTTAATTTTTTTAAATTTTTTTTTTATTTAACCTTTATTTAACCAGGTAAGTTGACTAAGAACAGTTTCTTATTTACAGCAACGACCTGGGAGCAAGTAGGGTAAAGCGTCTTGCCCAAGGACACAACGACATTTGGCTCAGTCGGGAATCGAACTGGCAACCTTCTGACTACAAGTCTGACTGAGCCATCTGCGCCCCTTATGATGAAGCAATCAAAGTATGAGTCTCAATTTGCATACTATCAGGGGCGTTGGACTGGGGGAAAACCCAATAGTGGGCCCTAGAAATGTCTGGAATATATTATATATAGCAGAAAGGACAACCTGCTAGGAGTTGTCAGAGGGGGAAATAAGCAATATACACCAAACCATTTTTTAAACATGCTTTAAATATGTTTATTTCAGCTGTACATACATTTGGGCATTTTGCCCATAGAGCAGTGTTCCTCAAACCCTTCCATGGAGGGCCTAGTGGATGCAGGTTTTTGCTTTTACCTTGTACAAGCCTGATGGAGTAGCTCACTAATTGGTTAGTATCTCCCCTTACCTGGCAGTCTCTGTACTAATTATTCTCTGATTGAAGGGAAAGACCAAAAACCAGCATACACTAGGCCCTCCATGGAAGGGTTTGAGGACCACTGCCATAGAGGTTCATAGAAATTGCTTCTTTCTGCAACCAGCCTCAAGTGGCCATTTGATGAATTTCAAAATATTGGAAAAAAATACGACAGGGTGGGGTTTAGTGAAGTCAGTGGGAATAAGGGAAGTCTGCGGGAAAGTAAAAGGAGCCAGTGCCTTTGCAAACATGCTCAAATTCTGGATACTGATAAAGGGAATTTATCTAGCCAGATATCCATCCATCCACCCTAGTTAGCGATTAACATTACACCTTAAATACCCAAACCCAGTTTGTATATTTGGGAAAATCACAGGACAAATAATTTTGATCTTAGTCACAGCATCTCCGACTATGCTCGGAGCCCCAGCACGGGACGGCGCACATTTGTACAATGCTGCTAGGGGGAAAGGGAGTAGAAAAGTTGAACTAACATACCTTGCCAAGTTGCTCTCAAGTGACTTATTGTGTGCTGATCAGGCACCAGTGGTTCAATTGTGGAAGTATAGTCGGTGAATCCGCAATTGTTCGAATAATCGGATGGCTCATTGATATGTTGTCACGCGCATCCCCCTCAGGAGTGATGGACTGGATTAAGTTTGTATGTATTGTTTTGGTTTAGTTAATTGTCAGCAGTTCATATCTGTTATCAATGGAAAATTATTATTACTCATTATTATTATTCCCCTCGAGGCCCTATAATTTTGTGAACAGTTTTTTGCATGTCGAAAGACGCTTTGGTTTCACAAGTAAATCTTCGCACCTATCTCATTCGTTTTACCCCACATGGAAACAAATTATAACAAAATAAACCACCAAACAACAAGAAAGCGAAGGAGCAAGAGGTTCAGCCGCCCGGCATGGGAGCAACAAGCCTATTACAACCTGGAAGGTGAGGATGCTGAATATGATTGGGACAGCATACTTGACAGTATCCGTGAATCTGAGTACTCTGCCCACCACCCTATAACAGCTTCCTCGGATTCCCCTACCAGGTGACGGGGCTGAAGATAGGATCTATGAAGTGAGAGACAACAAGCATGACAGGCTTGGGCTATCTACCCCCCCTACTCAACGGGCGGGGAAAACATGGACAGCTACCATGGTGTCCCAAACTACTTTTTTGTGGGGGTACAACAGGTACAATCAGCCCGTGTGGACGGAGGATGGCAGAGAGGAGCAAGAGAAGAATGTCGACGAGGATGACAGTGAAGTGGAGGTGGAGCTGATAAGCTGGGAGGCAGACCAGGAAGAGGGTGAGGAGGAACGTGAAGGGGACACGGAATGTGATCTCCAGAGCGCGAGCCCTAGTTGGTTTAGAGGCATGCTCCCTTTCCACTCTAACATCCGACTGCTCTAGCCTACTAGGATCACCCTCACTGCCCGTCCTGCAACTCAGACAGTTGGGGCTGCTAGTTGACTTGCCGGACCCTTCTCTGCCTGGTCCACAGCAACCACAAAACTCCCAGCAGCCACACTGGTGGACCTATGTCCTCTATGCTATACCAGCCATATCGGCTCCACTCCTCTCCCCTCTCTCCTCAGCCTGTAGAGCCTTCTTCCTCATCAGAGCCTGTAGCTCACCCTCTGCGAGGGTTCCGGATGAGATGGAAGCCGAGCCCATGACTAAGGCCCCGCATACTACTGAGCTTGTGCCAGATGAAAACCTAGCTGCGCCTCTTCCAGGGGACCAGACCCCTTTTGCCCAAGGAGGGAGCGAAGCCCCTCACTCCTTGTTCGGTGATGACCACACCTCAGCCAACACAGGTGCTAGCCACACTGCAGCCTGTGGGCGACACCTGGGTTCCCCCCCAATGCCGCAGTCAGGGGTGCTGGCCCCAGTGACTCTCCTGCCGCAGCTGAGACCACCACTGAGGTGATGATATCAGCTGAGACCACCACTGAGGTGATGATATCAGCTGAGACCACCACTAAGGTGATGATATCAGCTGAGACCACCACTGAGGCGATGATATCAGCTGAGACCACCACTGAGGCGATGATATCAGCTGAGACCACCACTGAGGTGATGATATCACCTTCCCATCAGTTTTGGGAAGTGCCTAATCAAGACAAAATTATCAGGTAAATGGAGTTCATATCTTAACAGTGACCTATAAACCAGTAGATATAAAGAGTAAAGAAAATATTAATCATGGTGTTACGTTCTGCTCCCCACAAGGGGAGTGGGATGTCAACCACACCGCACAGGACACCCGAGGTTAGCAACAGAGGCGTGGGGTCGTGGGTGCGAACAAGGACACAGAGGCAGAAACGTACCGTTGCACAAAGGGGTTTTATTTTACCCACGGTAAAATATATATATATATGTGTGTATATAATAATAATAATAATGATAATAATAATAATACTAATGGGAAAAGGGGCTGGACAGGAACCAAAGAAAATAAATCATATATAAGGCTGCACCCCTAACCTGCTCTAATCTGACACACAACACAAAAACAGAACCTAAACCTGTGCTGGCACACGATCAAGGCGCCCTACCCAAAAGTACAGGAATGGTCTGTCCAGATCTTTCCTAGTGTATATAACAGGGGAGTTTCCCTACGGGTGGTGTAAGCCCAGGGCGTCTTGCCTACACACTCCCAAGTGCGTCCCCTTTCCCCTGGGAAAAGAACAGAAAAACACCTGTTAATTCACAATTTACAATAGTTCTAATACAATACACAATACGGACAATCATACACCAAGCTCTCTCACAATCAACCACAAAACCAGCAAAGGTATCACAACCAGTCATATGCTTGTAAGCAAAAACTGTCACACAGCCAACCTAAGCTCACAAACCAACCAGAGCACAAGACACAGAGCTCAGGCACAGACCAACCACATAAGCAGCAAGCCAGCACCCTGAGTGACACAAAATGGCTGTCTTATGTAGGAAGGAAGGGCATGATGGGATTGATGATAATTGCTGAAACCAGGTGTATGGGATAACGG
>JACXGM010022150.1:0-16872 GCA_016801145.1 Umbra pygmaea | reverse complement strand
GGGGTTAGTTAAGGAGGCTGGTGAAGGGGGTTAGTAAAGGAGGCTGGTGAAGGGGTCAGTTTTGAAGGCAGGTGAAGAGGGATTAGTTATGGAGGCCGGTGAAGGGGGTTAGTTAAGTAGGCTGGTGAAGGGGGTTAGTTAAGGAGGCTGGTGAAGGGGGTTAGTTAATGAGGCTGGTGAAGAGTGTCAGTTAAGGAGGCAGGTGAAGGGATTATAACTGGTTTATTTGTGAATAAATTAACTGTGGTGGATTTTCATTCTATATATTTAGGAATTCAAATCCTATAAAGCCTAAAAAATATGAAAAAAACTACAGCATGTATCCTTTCATATTATATATATTTTTCGAATTCTACTGTTATAAAATACCTTCAACAACAACAAAAATCTACATGTTATGAATCTGTATTGCGAACATTTTAGTCAGGCTTATAAAAATGCAACATGTGTGATGCTCTTGATCACTGGATGCAGTGATGGCTAGGCTGGAGGATGTGACGGAGAATATGGTTGTTAATGAGGATGATTCATTTGCTAATGACGCTGAGTGGCATTAGTAGCTGGCAGTTATAGGTGGTGTGGAAGGCCTGGTGGTTCTAGTGTTTATTATCAAAAGTAATAGATTCATATCTAAACCTAAATTCACAACCCATCAAACAATGTATTTTAACAGATTTCTTTTGTAGATTAAGTAGCAGAGCAAGCAGGCAGCTTCACTAATGCAGCTCGTCGTTCGATTTACAGTTTCGGTTGCCTAGCGATAGACTTTGATGCTGCTTCCGACACAACATTTCTTTACACACCTGGTGAATGCTGGCATCGTGCCATTTCTAAACCATTCCCAGAGATGCTGGCAATTGAAAAGCCGTAGTTGACCTTTTCACACATGAAACTATGCCGGCACCAAAGCGATTTCAACCCGCCACAGTCCATATGTCTGAAAGGGGTATGACTTACTTTTGCCTATCTATTAGCTTGAACCAGTCTGGCTATTCTCCTCTTGCCTCTGCCATACCCAAGGTAGAGAACTGCTGCTCAATTTCTCTTTTTCAGACCATTCTCTGTATACTGTAGAGATGATTCTGCAGGAAAATCCCATGCATTGTAAATTAGCACTTTCTAAAATACTCAAACCAGCCCATCTGGCAGCAACAAACATGCCACGTCAATCAATCACTTGTGCAGATCATCTTGACTTTGTCTACATACCTAAATGCATTAACTTAATGCACCTTGATTGTCTGATTAGATATTTTTGTTAACGAGCAGTTAAGAGGTTGTACTTAATGAAGTGGCTGGGGAATGTATGTTTTATTATTTAAATTGATGCATGTTTGATTAAATAAGTAAACACATTAATCTATGTAAAGACTGATGCATGAACTAAGATAATACAAAAGTAATATACAGTATATAACACACTGTCCAAAATCAATAAAACTGAAACAATATCAATCTGTCCAGTTAGGAAGCAAAAGTGATTTTTAATCAGTGTCACCTGTTTTGGTGCAAATTAAAATGAACAGGTGCACTGGAGAGGCAACAGCAAGACAACCCCCCCAAAAGGGAATGGTTTTGCAGGTGATGGCCATATACAAGTGTTCTTTCATTGTCCTTCCTGACTGATTCTTTTTATACTTCAGTATTGCATTTTGCTAGTGTCGTTGTCACTACTGTAACATGAGGCATTACCCACAGCCCATTCAGGTTACATGGGTAGTCCATCTCCTCCAGGTTGGCACATCTATACGTGCCATTGCAAGATGGTTTGCTGTGTCTCTTACACATGGATACCTGGACAGGGCCGATAAAGGGAATCAACTGAGCATTAGGACCGGTATATGCTAGTGATGGGATGTTTGATTATTATTTTACTGACTCGTATCTTTGGATCTCGTTCATTCAAATGAACAAATCATTTCGATTCGTATCGTTCATTTGCGCATGCGCAGATCAAAATGAACGAAAAGAACCAGTATACTGATCCGTACCGTATGTACTGGATCATAGAAATAATAAGTCTTCGCAAAAAAGAAGGAAAGAAGAAAGAAAAGAAAGAAAGAAGAAAGAAGAAATGAATTAATGCACCTGAGCAAATCCCCCCCAAAATAAGATAATGAACTTATCTTATACAACATCTGGTAGAAAGTTTTACATTTGAGGCATTATTTTAAATATCCAGAGTCATATGACTTCGTAAGAGTAACAGTTAACATAAAGCTTAAAATATGTATTTTGTACATAATTCTATAATAGGATCAACAGATCCATATGTAAGCTATGATAAAGAAGCATTTGTCAAATTAGAAACATTTGGCACAAGTGTGGCACAATTCTTTGAGTCTTCTGTCTCTCAGTCTACTACAGTGATGACCAAGCATGTGCAAATCCAAGAGCAAAACCATACTGAATAATAAGAGTAAGGTGCCTGGGCCAAAATGAATCATATAAATGATTCAGGTACTAGTACTGAGCAGTATCCTGGATCATAGAAGTAATGTGTCTGTGCGAATAATAACAAAATGAACGACTCATGAACTAGTGCCGAGCAATGTACTAGTACCGAGCAGTATCCTGGATCACAGAAGTAATACGCCTTTGCCAAAAAGAACGATCTGAACGATTCAGGTACTAGTACCGAGCAATATACTGGATCATAGAAGTAATGCCCCTGCACAAAAAAGAACAAAATGAACAATCCAATACAACTTGTACGTAGCGGTCCATCAAAAGATTAGTTCAAAATGAACAAATTGTTCATGAACCGCCCATCACTAGTACTGTATATGTCCCATTGTACGAAAAGGAACAGGAGGAGCCATCACCATGCCACCCTGGGTCCATATAACACTGCACACATACTGATATTTCTGGATGCACTACATGCTGCAGTCACAAAGGACACACCCGGGCAGCCCATGTTCGTTGTCATCTGGGATAATGTCAGTTTCCACCGGGCTGCTCTGGTCCGGGATTGTTGCCCTCAGGCAACAATGTTAAATGTTGATTAACTTGAAGACTAACAGTCATAAAAGTTATCAATTAAGCTTACCAATCTCTCTTCATCCAAGTTGGAAGATATTCTATAATTCGTTTTTCTCAATCTCTGCACGTTTTAAATTACGTTTTTTCCCACAAATGGAAAATGTTAATGTCAATTCCTGCAAAAAAGACCAAGCCGGCAGAGAATCGGTTTTCATATCTACTGCAGACAGCTAGCTAGGTAGATTCATTAACTAGTAATACAATCTCACAGATGTTAAAGTAGATAATCAAGTTACCTACCAAGTCATAAGCTAGCAAACGCTAGCATTAGCTAGCAAACACAAAATGTCTAACGTTATCAAGCAAGCAAACTATTGTTAGCCAACATGTGATGTTAGGTACCGTCAACATTAGCTAGCTTCCGTGAATGTTAACCAGTAAAGACTGGGTTACATCTTTACGAATGAAAACTCCTCTTTGAAGGCTACTGACATGCTTATTAATCTCTGGTACATGTAGATACAGTACCGCCAAGCTAACGTGAGACAACGAGCTGAATAGCTTGCTAGCCAAACGTTAGACTTATTTAGGTAGCAAACTAGGTACCATACATCGTTTTTCAAACATCAATATGTCTAGTAATGTTTTTCAAACATTACTAGACATATTGATTTGTCCTTTTACTTCAGTGTTTACTAATATTGATTTTTTTGTCCATTCAGGTTTTTTTAAAAGCCACAGCTTATAGAGTCTTCACTTTAAAGCTGTATTGTGTATTTTGTTGCAGTGATGGGACGTTTGCGATTGATTCGTTCTTTTTGAACAAATCTTTTAAGTGAACGTAATGAACTGAATCCCCCCCTAAAAATATTTGTTGGTTTGAGTCTTTTCTCATTATTTGGCGAAAGCAACTGCAGTTGGTGAATCAATTTATATTTACTTACTTAATACTATAGTATTAAGAGCAAATCGAAACCGTTGGACAGGTGCATATACTGCCACCTACTGAAGTGTGAGGTCAGACATGGTGGTGAAACAACTGGGACGAACCAAAGTTCTAGCTCTTGAACAAATCGGTGAACTGGCGGAAAAGGTTCAGAACGGTTTCCTGTTCCTTCAGTTCTCTTCTTTATTGGGCACAAATTTTATACATTTTACAATTGCAAATTGTATTCTTAAAAAAATTTAGAAAACTGAAAAAAGCACAAACTTTGTTTTAGGACTAGTAAATGGTAGGAACTAGTATATCGATCCATGCATTAAAAAATATCAACTTAAATAATAAAGAATACAGACAATAGTAAAATAGCAATATCGACATAGAGGTCCTCTTTTGGGGGGTATTTCCAGCTCTTGTTTGTGTGAACATTATCAGCAACCCTTGCCTCTTTCTTTGCCTATTCCTCAGTTTCCATCCCCCCCTACAGCGGGGAGATTGGTTTGTGTTTTTGTTCAAGATATTGATCATTTGTCTTCTCAGACACCTTGTTAACCTAGCCAGGACAGTGTTTGTGTGTATAACGTTATGGCTACTGTTCAATCTGACTCTGTTGTGTTTACAATTGAGAACATAGTCTGAGCATGGCGAAACCAACACCCCGATGTCGGGGCCTCCCTCTTTTTGCATTGTGTCATTCTTCCTCTCTTTGAGAGCAGCCTGGGCAGTGTTTGTGATTGCAACATTGTGACAAGGGCTCAATCTGACTCTGTTGTCTCTACGAGTATGTAATATAGTCTGAGCAAAGCAAAACTGAAACTTAGCGATTTTGGGATTCCCCTCCTTGCACTGTGACAGTCTCCCTTTCTCTGCTCTGGGTGCTGGAAATGTCTCTTCTCAGAAACCCGGCTTACCTAGCCTGAGCACTGTTGTGATTACAATGTTGTGGTTACGGATCTATAAGCATCAAACATAGTCTGAGCAAATTGAAACCAAAACTTAGTGATGGCAGGGTTCCCCCACTCGCGTGGTAATGATCTCCTTTTCTCTAAGAGCGCCCCTAATAAAATGAGTGTGAGTTTTCTCTCACATAAACTCATTGATAAGGGTTTTAAGGTGCCATCATCTTTGCCTCGACGTAGAGTGACTGGGCCGCGCGCTGCTGTTATTCGCTTTCATGCCCTGTCTTTGCTCTCCCGTTCTCTCCCTCTGATGAGAAAGCCAACGACTCTACCCATTTGACAAATGCTGACAAAGGCAGTGGCCAAATTGCTTGATTACTACTGCTTGTTATTAAAATGATTGAAGGACATTAAGCTCAGTTGCGAGTTACATATTTTCTTTGCATTGTATACTAACACTAACAGGTAATTATTGGATTTTTTTGTGTAACTACTTGTTGAAATAGAAGGAAAATGAATAATGAAGTTTGACAGATAGGTGATTGATCTCATTGTTGTATAATAATCATTAAAACTGTCTGTAAAAGACAAATACTCACTAGGTCCTAATGTAAGCCAATGGGCGAGTTTAAATGGCTGAGTGTGTACACTAATTTACAGGAGGGAAATTAATAATGAAGGTTTACAGAATATTGCTAAGCATGTGTTAATGTTAACCAGATAGGTGATTGATCTCCTTGGTGTATAATAATAATTTACATGGATCATTAGGAAATGGTGCTGATTGTCCAGGTAAACACAACAAAGAACATCTAGACACTTGAGGGCGCTGACTGCCATGACATCAGCATGACAGTGTACTGGTATTTGTGAAGTAAAACAATATGATTGTACAGAACTTATACAATGATCAGCCATAACATTATGACAACCTACCTAATATTGTGGATTCTGCTCTTTTGCAGCCAAAACAGAAACCCAAATGTTCCTGCTTTTTCATTTTGTCCTCAAAGTTGATGTATTAAAAGCGGGAAAAATGTTAGTAAGGATTTGAGCGACTTTGACAAAGACCAAATTGTGATAGCTAGACGACTGGGTCAAAGCATCTCCAAAACTGCAGCTCTTGTGGAGTGTTACGAGTCTGCAGTGGTCAGTACCTATCAAAAGTGGTCCACGGAAGGAAAAGCGGTGAACCGGTAAAACGGTCATGGGCGGCCAAAGCTCATTGATGCATGTGGGGAGTGAAGCCTGGCCCTTGTGGTCCGATCCAACAGATGAGCTACTGTAGCTCAAATTGCTGAAAACGTTAATGCTGGTTCTGATGCTGCTGTTTTGACTTAAACAATATTAGGCATGTGGTCATAATGTTATGGCTGCTTGGTGTATAATGCAACATGAATAGTGTCATGGGCCACAATTAGTAACACCTATATGTGTCAACAAGCTGTTCATCTTTTCTACTTTTCAACATTAATGTCAGCTTGCAGAGAATTCAAACCCAGCGAAAATAATTACAGTATTAAACTATAGAATTTGGCAATGTTAGAATAAAAGAAACTTGAGATGTAAGCTTGTATTTATTTTCATTTGCTGCTGAAAAGAGGATACAACAGCAATTTTCTTGAAAGTGTTTCATAAATACAACATTTGTACCTGAGTCAGTGTGCTGCTATTTATGTCCAACTGACAGCACTTCAGAACTCACAAGATAGATGTCCCTGTGGGAAGATAGATGTCCCTGACAAAAGGAAGCAATGCATTATACAAACTTCAAAATTAACATTACAATATCCACAATAGTTGAACAGAAAGAAAAATGTAGCATGAATCAATCCTTTCTAGCAGAACAGGAAAAGAAAAAGATATTTAGGAATACAGTATAAAATAATGTAAAAAGCAATGCACAATTAGTTTTGACAAGGTTCTCTAAATGAATAGTGAAGCAAAAATCAAACAGATGCTACCTGAGATTAGAGAACTCTATCCTTCACACAATGCCCAGGCCCTGTCGAGAATACTTTGGTTCACCTTTGTCCGCCAACAGCATTTAGGTCAAAAAGCCAGCACTCTATGGGGGTCTATCATTGCCCATATCATGGGTAACTTGAACATCTGTGAGGGCACCATTAATGCAGAAAGATATGTACAACTTTGGAGGAAAATATGCCACCATCCAGATGTTGTCTTTTTCAGGAACGTCCCTGATTTTTCCAGCAGGACAACACCAAACAACATTTTGCCCGGATTACAAGCACATGGTTGCGAAAGCAGAGGGTGCAGGTGCTAGCATGGCCCGCCTGCAGTCCTGACGTGTCTCTGATTGAGAATGTGTGGCGCATTATGAAGAGCAGAGTAAGGCAATGAAGGCCCCACATACAGTTGCGCAGTGGAAGACATGCATAATATATGAATGGGGGAAAATTACGGTTGCTAAATTGAACCAACTGGTGTCTTCTGTGTCCAAACGCTTAAGTGTTGTAAAAAAATGTAATGTTACACACTGGTAACATTTTTTGAAATGTATTGCAGTCAGCAGATTTGAAATTAATATATATTTTCAAAAATAAATGTATGTCTTAATAATACCTTTTCAATGTAGTACAGGGTGAAATAAAACGTCTATTGACTCTTTTTGTTTGTTTTTTGCATTTTCGATACTGTCCCAACTTTTTTAGAATTTCCATTGTACCAGTATTTTTATATATATATATATATATGTATATACAGTATCTTCTAATATACAATCCTTCTAATCCAGGGTGTGATCTGGAGCTACAGTAAGCCTTACGATGGTAATTGGCCAGAGACTGCAATATTTTTTGCCCAAACTGACAATCTGGAAATGAGCCGGTAGTTTTTACGTAGAGCGTAATCACCCCATTTCACAATTGTATTCACTTAGTTCTGCAACTTGGGGGTTTGCTTACTTTCTAAGGTGAGGCTGAAGATGGATGCTTAAAGGGAAGCAATGTTGTTTTCAGCTAATTGTAGCAGACGGGGGTCTGGATGATCAGGGCAGGGGATTTCTGACATTAATTTCTTTCAGGCCTCTACACTTTTAAGAGACAGGGAGGAAAGGTCAGGTATCTTCACAGTTCATTTTGACGTTCAACCCTGTTGAATAGTCCACAGAAAATGTAGATTAAAATAGCTCAGAATCAAGATACGTTCAGTAACTATTTGTGAGACAACAAGGAGATGTTTACAGCATCATTTTGTTACCTGATGTTAGGCTGTGTAAGACATTAGCAGAATGTTTTTGATACCAAAATGACTGGATAAAAATGGAGCTGGTTCTGTAATTGCAACTTGTGGAAAAAATCTAACAATAAAAATTACCTTGTCTTTGATGCAACCAATGGCCTAGGCTGTAAGTACTGACAGGTAAATAGTATGTTAGTCTAAATTTTTCCAGTGGCACCGGTTTACCCAATGATGACCATGAAGAAAGTTTGCTGGCTTTGGCAATGTTTTAGTGTTCTTGTGAAATCAAAAGGCTTTTTGGAGGGTGTAGCCAAATGGCAGTGTTCAAGCATGCACTGACATGTAGTTATAAAAATGATTGTATAATTGCCTATAATTTTCATAATTGTTTCCAATTATAATGTATATTTTATAATGTACAGTATATTGAAAGTCTGTTTTAGATCACAGCTGCAACTCACCAATCTGTCAGATATTTGATGAAACAAGGAAATCAGTATACCTGGTGTATTCCACTTTTGCTGTTCATGGTGAAATGCAAACTACAGTATGTTAAACTATGTTTACAAAACAAATGATGTAAAGTATTAACATATAAAGTGCAGTGTAATTCAGGTAAATTAAGGGCAGGGGTCAGGGACAATGGATGAGCTTATAATTTGCAAACTCTCATCCCAGTTTTGCGAGTTCAAATCCAGCTGGACAATATGTGTTTTGTTCTCCATACCAGCGCAATGCAGACATGTTGCACGTGTTTCTGTATTTTAAGTACACATTTAGTTAGACTAAAGACTCTGACACATGTCACAGTGCCCATTTGTGGCAGTGCCTAAGTGGTTGGCTCCAGATCAGTGTACTCCATTTTGTATGTTCTGTTTCACTCAAACATTTCAACAACATCAATAACATCAGATGGCTCAGTGGTTAGGGAGTCAGACTTATAGTCAAATGGTTGTCCTTGTGGAAGGCACTTTCCCCTAATTTGCTCTAGGGAAATTTCTTTATATTCACTCTGTGCATTCTGGACTGTTTAAGTAAAATATGCAAACCACCATCACCTGCCTCCGGTCTTTGTTTTTCACACCACAACGTGACAGTGTGCACAATTACTAGGCAAGTTATTTTCTTGAGGATCAATTTGATTATTAATCAACTACAGTACTCTCGGTCAATCTGAAATGTAAATACACCTCAAACCTGAATCTTTAAGAAAAGGTGAGGTTTTGGCTTTCTTTGGAGAATATCTAAGCATGCATGCACAATGTTTTTTAATTTATGCGTGCATTCCTGTAACGTCCGGTCCAGGGTGGACCGGCGTAGGGACTATGATTTAGACATTTCCAGAGTGGCGGAGGCACTCCAGGGCGAAGCAGACAAGCAGACCAGGCAGGCGGAGGGAGCTCCGGCGGGCCGGATGGCGGAGGCAGCAATGGCGGTTCGGAAGGCGAGAGGGTGCAGCGGCGGTCCGGAAGGCGGAGGTCCGGCCGAGCAAGGCAGAAGCGAAGGCCGAGGTGGAGGCCAGGCAGGCGTCACCAGCGGCAGAGTCCGGGCCGACAAAGGCGGAGTCAATGACCCTGCGGGAGGCGGCCAGTCCGGAGGGGGCTTGGAGGGCCGAGGCAAAGGCGGACCAGGCACCGGAACCAGAGCAGACACAGGAACCTGGAAGGACACAGCACAGACAGACACAGACAAACAGACAGATACAGAGAGGGGCACAGAGACCGAGGCAGGCGCAGGCCCAGGGACAAGCACCGGAGCGGGAACTAGGGCAGGAACTGGCACGAGGACAGGGGCAGACAGTGGCACGGGGACAGGGGCAGACACTGGCATGGGGACAGGGGCAGACACTGGCATGGAGACTTGATCAGGCACACGCCCGGAGACTCGGGCAGGCTCAGGGACAGCTAATGTATGGGAACAATGGAAGGCACAGGGACAATGAAAGGCTCAGGCACAGGGACAATGAAAGGCTCAGGCTCGGGAGTCAGAGCAGGCTTGGGGACAGGGGCAGCCAATGGCACTGGGACAGGGGCAGCCAATGGCACTGGGACAGGGGCAGCCAATGGCACTGGGACAGGGGCAGCCAGTGGCACTGGGACAGGGGCAGCCAGTGGCACTGGGACAGGGGCAGCCAGTGGCATTGGAACAGGGGCAGGCTCTGGGACAAGGGCAGGCTCTGGGACAAGGGCAGGATCTGGGACAAGGGCAGGCTCTGGGACAAGGGCAGGCTCAGCGACCGGGAAAGGCTCAGTGACCGGGAAAGGCTCAGGAAATGGAACAGGCAATGGGACAGGGACTGGTGCAGACAATGGCTCAGGGGCAGGCACCGGCACAGGGAACAGGGCAGGCACCAGCTCGGGAAACAGGGCAGGCACGAGAAGCAGGGTAGGTCCGGGGACAAGGCAAGGCTCAGGCTCAGGGAAAAAGCAAGGTTTAGGCTTGGGGACAAGGCAAGGCTCAGCCTCGGCCAATGGTGGTGGAGCGACCTGTGGCCTGGAGCGGGAACAGCGGCCTCCTGTGGCCGTGGACCGGGAATAGCGGCCTCCTGTGGCCGTGGAGCGGGAACAGCGGCCTCCTGTGGCCGTGGAGCAGCAGCCTCCTGTGGCCGTGGGCGACCTCTGCTGGTCGGAGAACTTGGGCGACCTCTGCTGGTTGGAGAACTTGGGCGACCTCTGCTGGTCGGAGAACTTGGGCTACCTCTGCTGGACTGGGCGTGGTGGAGACCTCTGGTGGACTGGGCGTGGTGGAGATCTCTGGTGGTCTGGGTGTGATGGAGACCTTTCCTACCCGACCTATTGGCATCTCAACCTTGGCTATCAGGGTCCTGAAAAAAAAAGAATGTAACAACAAACAACAATCACCACACTGTGCCCTCCCTAAAAAAAATAGGTGCATGACGCTTCTGATTTGTAGTCTTATAAAATAACAATTTATTTTGATTTCAAATATGCCCTCACAACTAGTGTTGTAAGGTAATCATCAGTTCACACTAAAACTGGCCACATTCAATTAGCGTGTCAACATATACCTAAGAATGGTTGACTTAGTACCCATGTGTTATTGACACCTAGGTTCATTTTGCACCGGAGTTGTCCTTTAATTTGTATCTACTTTTCTCAACACGTTTCTTGCGACCGTGTTGATTATTTGCAACAAAGTTTGATGGTTCTGTGATCACGCCCCAAAATATGGTTGCTATTGATTCTTAATGGTAGAAATCCCATTATTGTGTGATGGATTGTTTAAGTGCGTCACAATGAGAGCGTCACAATGAAACGCAGTGTCTATGTTTTGGGAGAAGACTCACATGCTGAGAGGACTCACAGATCCACATACTCCCGAGCATGCAAACATTCATGTCCACGCAGATATAGGTGTGCCCTGCAGAGCACTCAAAGTATGTCAGTAGGCATACATGTAAGATAGAGATAGAATAAACAGAGTTGATAGATAGACAGATGATCATGCATTATTTCATTTAGGTATAGTGGTCAGGTGAAGCCATTTTTATCACATACAGCAATTGTATGTGGCCTTTTAAATCATAATGATAACTGAAGTCACCCTGATCAAAAGTGTACATACCCTTAATTGATTGGACTGAAAAAATACAAACATGTTGAAATGGTTGTTAAGGGTAAGTTTCCACACCTGTTACTTGTTTGATAGTAATTACTGTCTGTGTATAAATAGTCAATGGGTTTCATAGCTCTACAGAGAGCCATGCATATTTCATCCAGGGCTGCACTGATTTTGCCGGACACTGAGAAATGGTGAAAGCAAAATAAGTGTGAAAGGATCTGTGAGAAAAGGTATCAGGAAAAGGGTATACAAATATATTCAGAGATTTGAAAATGCCAATCAGTAATGTTCAACTCCTGATAAAGAAGTGGAAAATTTGGGTTTCTGTAGATACTAAGTCATGGTCAGGTAGACCAATGAAGTTTCATCCATAACTACTGGGAAAATGGTTCGGGATGTAGACAAAAAACCCACAGCAACTTCAGCTGAAATACATGCAAAAATCATGGTGTGGCCACCCAGTCCCGGATCAGGCCGGCATCCAGGATTTGAAGACAGGAAATCCAACACATTTCCTCAGGTAACATTACCCTTCCAGTCCACCAGGAACTGGAAACCCCACCCCGATACAGTGTCCAGGATCCGTCGGACAGTGTAGGCAGGACCATTGTCAATGATGCAAGGAGGGGGAGGTTTCAGACAGGACATGAAAGACAGGGTGAACCCTAAGGGTGTGAGGTAGCTTCAACTTGACCACAACTCGGTTGATAACCTGCTCCACAATGTAAGGTCCGATAAACTTAGGTAACAGTATCCGGGAGTCTGTCTTGAGAGGCAAGTTCTTGGTGGAGAGCCATACCTTGTCTCTGATGGTGTAGACTTGTGCTGGTGTACGGCGAAGATATCTTGATGCTGGTACTGACCTGAGGCTTTGAACAGAAATCTCTGGGCATGGTGCCAGGTCCGATGGCAATGGCATATGTGGATCCGGAGAGACACAAACAGATACCTCTCCTGGGATGGAAACAGGAGAGGCTGGTATCCGTAAACACATTGAAAAGGTGAAATAGCTGTGGCTGAGTTGGGCCACCAGAACTGTCTCCTAAGAAAGGCTGTGATCCAGGCTATGCCAGGGTGACATGTCAGGTTAGACCCATGTGCCCACTGTAATACATCGGGAAAAAAAGACGACCCGCTGGGTCGATACCTGGACCTGGAAAACTCTGCACAGCAGTCATATTCTTTTCCTCAACCTTCCATTTCACAGCTCCAATGACTATTTTCTTTGGTAATATGGTGTCAGGTGGGGTATCGTCCTTCCCTTGTCATCTGTGCATGACAGAGCGTCCGGATTGATTTTCTGGGAACCTGGTCTGTAGATGAGGGAAAAGTGAAAGCGACCAAACAACAGAGCCCAACTGGTTTGGTGAGAGTTGAGCCATTTGGCAGACCGTAGAAATTCCTGAAATTTGTGGTCCGTCCACACCACAAACAGCAGCTCTGCCCCCTCCAGCCAATGAAAGGCAACCACAACAGCAAGCAGCTCCCTGTTGTCCACGTCGTAGTTGACTTCTGCCGGGGACAGATGGCGAGACAGAAAGGCCCAGGGGTGTAGCTTACCATCCGCCATCGACCATTGGGAGAGGACCCCTCCTACCTACGTCGGAGTCATCCACTTTGACCACAAACTGTCTGGCAGGATCAGGCAGGGTGAGAATGGGTGCTGAAATTAACCTCTCCTTGAGTATTATGATACTCAGCTGGCACCAGGTTCAGATCCGGTGGCTGCGCATACTCCACCTGGTTGTTCAGAGTTTCCGGACATGCAGACCTTAGACAGTTTGCATGACATGCAGAAATCCGGTTGGTTCCAGTCGATGGTGGGGTTGTGTCTGACCAACCAGGTGTGGCCTAAAATGAGAAGAATATGAGGAGAGTGGATTATAAGGTCATTATTCTCCTCTGAATGGTTCCCATGACAGTAACATTTTAACGGGTTCTGTCCTAGCCAGTAATCTGCCATCCAAAGTGTTGGCTTCAATGGACTGTTCCAAACGTTCTATAGAGAGCCCCAGCTGTTGAACTAAGTTGGCATCAATATAACTGTCGTCAGCACCGGAATCAATCAAGGCCTAAAATTCTAGATATTGTCCTTTAATGGACAGAGTGGCATGGCATAATGTTCTAGAACGACTGAAGGAGGTGTCAGTAGTGTGGCTTGCTAGAATATCCCCCACGTCTAACGAGCCTGCCGGTTTACAGGTCTGTTTGTGCTGGATTCCAAATAATGACCAGGGTTACCACAATACAGGTAGCAGTTGCTGTCTCTCCAACGCTGGTGCTCCTTGTCATCAAGACAAAAACGTCCTAACTGCATGGGTTCAGAAACGGAGGTGTTCATAATTTTTCCAATCTCTCTGCATTTTGGCTGTTGAACGCCACTTGTTTCATTTATAGGTTCCATTGGTCCGATTTGTTGTGGAGATCCGACACTGCCGCCTTATTTCTCTCTCCGGCATTCCCGACACCTCTTATTTTTTTCCAGAGCCTTATGCCAGTTTAAATCAGCTTGGATGCTTTCATTACGCAAATTACAATTTCCCACCTAAGAAGGCTTGTTGGCCATCAAGAAATCAACATCTCATGTCCAGTAACTTTCATTGGACTGATGTGTCAACTTTAGAGCTGTAATTATGTCTTTAAATAGGCTGGCTAGGGTTGACTGACCTAATTTAAAATATATGAATAAAGTTCAAACCTAGCATTATGAATAAAAAATTGAAAAATATAGTTTTGGCATTCAACAGCCACTAAACATTTAAACGAGGATGTTCATTAAATTCTAGCATGCTGGGAAGTTGAGTGGCTGGTGGATGAATGTAGCATCTGTGGCAACATCTGTTTTCAGGTATTAAATATACAACATACTGTATGTTCTGGTTGATGTTGGATGGCAGATTGTAATCATGGAACTGTACTATGCAATAGATGAGGAAATGGGGCTATAAACATTGTGGCTTTGTTGTTAAGTTTCATTGTTACAGAGAGAAGTTGGTGTTCTAGGGTGGCCTAGCTGTGCAAATCTCATGTAAATCTGGCCCACGGCTCTGAATAGATTGTATTTGTGGCTCAAAGTCCAATTTTGTACCGTCACTCCTCATTTTATGAATGTACATTAAGGAATCAATGATAGCAGGATTTGCAAGCATCAAAATTGAGTCACTAACAGCTGGTAAGTCTAAACAACATCTTACCTGAGCTTGTTTGTTCTGTGTGATTGTTTCTCTTCAAGAGAATCTACATGTTCTACTTTTAACAAAAACCTATTAAATTTATTAACCAATTTACTACTTGTTCGTTGCTCATCTAAACTTGTCTACCTCTAATGCCCTGTGCAATCCAAATGTTTCACAGACCCTGGTCCGTAAAATTAATTGGACAGTGACTAATTGGAGATGAAGATTCCTTGATGTACTACGTGAATTGAAAAAACATGAGAAAATGATTGATCACCTTAGATAAAAGGAGAATGCTTTTAGTTATTCAGTCTAATCATAAGTATAATCAGTGTAGTGACCAGTGAGCTTTGAGGTAGAGGTTTCCTCATCATGTTAATATCACCAGTGGTTAAATGCCTTTATGAACCCCATAAACATATATTTTTACATTTTGAGATAATTTCCAGCCATATTACAAACTGTCAAAATGTATCCCCTTTCAAAACAATTCCATGAAATTTGAATAAATTAGATTGTTTGCTTCATTTATTTAATATAAATCAATCCAATCAAAAATATCAATACCTTAATTTAACAAAATCTCAATGATGTTTTAAATAACATTTTATGGACATACAGTAAATCAGGGGTAATTCTCATTCAAGCCACAGACAAATGCTAAACAGCAAACAATGTCTGCAGAACATAAATAGCTAAATATAGTAAATATTTCTGAATAATACATTGGTTTACGTTAGGACAACCGTAGTACCATAATGATTTCCTTTACATCAGATTAATGCCCTAGACCAGCCCTATTCAAATCTGGCCATCTAAGCCAGTTTCACTCTGTTTATTCATTACAACACTCTTATTTAGACCTGGTACACCAGGTGGGTGTAATTAATGATAAGGTAGACCAGAAAACCAGCAGGCTCCGGCCCTCCTACGGTAAGATTTGAAAACCCCTGCCCTAGACATACTCGCTAGGTTATCATGGATTTTCCACTGTGATTCAGCATAAACTCCACATGTTAAGTATCCATAGGAATGAATGGTGCAACGTGATTAATGGCATAACGTGACTCAATCTTTTATTACAACCTTTGAGACAGATGCACAACTTATGTTAGAAAGATGCACCCTGGAGGATGACAAATGTAATAATAAATTCATAGGGATAAATTCATGTAATGTACTCCATGCCAGTTCTAACACTTCCCACATAATGAAAATGTCAGGCTCAGTGACGGCTGGAACCGAGCCCACCAGAGCATAACAAAGACTGACAACTCCTGTTTCCCCAATTACCAGTCAAGACTGGTAGAAGAAAAGCAAGTACTGGAAGTGTACTGTAGATTCTCTCCCAAAATTATGTCCCATAGGTGACTGACAATGACAGACGACCATTTTACAAAAGTAACCAGTCCTTAGCAGATGCTCTTATGACGAGCAACTTATCGGAGCAAATACTGTACTGTATATGCAAAATTTACAACCGTAAATCTCAGAATTTATCCCAAATTACGTTCTCAGGAAACTATTTTGAAAACCTAAATTATGTTCTATGCCAACCTATTTAGGGTGTTTTTATGTTTGAACTGCACGTTTTGTTATTAGGCTATATTTGTACTTGAATTACGTTGCTCTGGTACATTTCGTTTAGCGGATTTATGCGAGAACATTCCATACATTCCATAGCGTTCGAAATTATATTGCAACATTCACAGTTAAAACCCTTCAAGGTCTAAAAGGTTTTAGGTCCGCTTGGCATATAGTTGACTTTTTAGCCTCTAGAAAGGTCATACTTTGACCTACAGTGAAGTGCCTTATGGTTCTGGACTCAGCAGACCCATGGCTACAACATGGATGAATGAAATCCAACATCCTGGGTCATTGAATTTGATGTTTTATTAAATATTTATCCCAAAAAACTAAAGAATGTATGTATATTTTGTTGTTTTTTATGTGTAAAAGCATGTAAACTATAATGAATAAGGCTTTTTATTACTTATTTTCAAGCCCCCAGGGCTCCTGGACCAGTGTGCAAAGTTTGGAGGCCATACAAACAAGTCAACATCAAAATGCTATACTCATTTCTAAC
>JACXGM010022149.1:0-16944 GCA_016801145.1 Umbra pygmaea | reverse complement strand
TTCTGAAGTTACAACTACAGGCTTTGTTGTCTCTTCCGGTTTGGTTGTGGATTGTGGTTTTAAGGTAGATGATTCAACAATAACAGTAGTGGATGTAGTCGTGGGGCCAGTGGTGACTACTTTAGGCGGCTTTGTTGATGTAGACAGAATGGTCTCTGATGTGGTTTCTTCAATTGTTGTAGTTGCCTTTACAGTAGTTGTGGGTGCCTTTGTAGTTGTAGTTGAAGTAGTAGGTTCTGAAGTTACAACTACAGGCTTTGTTGTCTCTTCCGGTTTGGTTGTGGATTGTGGTTTTATTGTAGATGATTCAACAATAACAGTAGTGGATGTAGTCGTGGGGCCAGTGGTGACTACTTTAGGCGGCTTTGTTGATGTAGACAGAATGGTCTCTGATGTGGTTTCTTCAATTGTTTTCGTTGCCTTTACAGTAGTTGTGGGTGCCTTTGTAGTTGTAGTTGAAGTAGTAGGTTCCGAGGTTATAACTACAGGCCTTGTAGTCTCTTCAGGTTTGGTTGTGGATTGTGGTTTAAAGGTAGATGATTCAACAATAACAGTAGTGGATGTAGTTGTGGGGCCAGTGGTCACAACTTTAGGTGGCTTTGTTGATGTAGAAAGAATGGTCTCTGAAGTGGTTTCTTCAATTGTTGTAGTTGCCTTTACAGTAGTTGTGGGTGCCTTTGTAGTTGTAGTTGAAGTAGTAGCTTCTGAGGTTATAACTACAGGCCTTGTGGTCGCTCTCCTGCTTGTTGTGAGTTCTGATGTCGAGGATAAGGGCCACAATGTGCCAGTAATATAAGGAAGGGTTTGTGTTATTGGTGCAATGGAGGTAAAAAAAGGTTTAGTTGTGACATGATACGTAGTACTTTCCATTCCAGTGGTCACAACTTTAGGTGGCTTTGTTGATGTAGACAGCATGGACTCTGAAGTGGTTTCTTCATTTGTTGTAGTTGCCTTTACTGTAGTTGTGGGTGCCTTTGTAGTTTTAGTTGAAGTAGAAGGTTCTGAGGTTATAACTACAGGCCTTTTTGTCTCTTCCCTTGTGGTTGTTGACTGTGTTTTTAAAGTAGATGATTCAACAATAACAGTGGATGTTTTTATTGGGACACTTGTGACTAATTTAGGCGGCTTTGTAGATGTAGATATAATGGTTTCCGAAGTGGTTTCTTCAAATGCTGTAGTTACCTTTACAGTTGTTGTGGGTGCCTTTGTATAAATAGTTGTCTCTTTTGTTTCTTCAACTGTCGTACTTTTAGCTGTGGTCGGTGTAGTAGATTTTTCACTTACCATTTTAGTGGTTGAAATACTGGTTTTGGAAGTGTCGAAATATTTTGCTGTTGTTACTTGATTTGATGTTGTCCGCTGTGATGTTGAGATTACTACTTTACTTGGCTTTGTAGATGTGGATGGAATGTTTTCTGTTGTACTTTCCTCAGCACTTGTTGATATTGGCATAGTTGTGCTAGTTACAGTAGTTGGTTCAGGCATCGTTACTGGTGGAGCAGTGGAAGGTTCTAATGTTGAAGCTGTGCTGCCCATAGTTATTTTAGTTGTGGTCTCCATTGATGTCGATAACAACATTGAAGTTTGTTCTGTTATTGAAAATGAAAAAGTTAATTAGGTGTGGATAATTAAACATTAAGTTTGACTAAAGCTCTTACAGAAATGTTTACATATTATCTGTGTGATTTAAGT
This sequence comes from Umbra pygmaea, assembly GCA_016801145.1. Taxonomy (NCBI): domain Eukaryota; kingdom Metazoa; phylum Chordata; class Actinopteri; order Esociformes; family Umbridae; genus Umbra; species Umbra pygmaea. Next base: position 15,252 of record JACXGM010022149.1, on the reverse strand, counting down.
CTTCAAAATGTCCTTCAATTGTTTTTTTATACTTTAATATAGTTATTGCAAGAGTTCTCTGCTTGCCTGGTGTAGAGAAATGAAAGACAGTTGTTGGCTTGGCTGTTGTTGTAGATGCATGTGTTGTAGTTGAATGGAGAGTTGCTTCTGTTATAGGCGATGTGGTTGGTGAAGTTGTGGTAATTTGACAGTGGTAAATAGTCCTGTTTATGGTCCCATTGGCAGCGCAAACAGCGACCATGCAGTTACCAATCCCATCCGTTGTATTGTAGATGGTGTCTTCATATTGGTATAGTTTACCATTATACAAGCATGTACAATCTGTAGAAAAAGTAAATACAAGAAACAACAGCATTTTTATTATCTAAAATGATATATGCTTACCATGCTAAATATTTTACTTTTTTTCTGAGATATAATGCTTACCATCAACATTATAGCTGCAGTTCACTCCAGTTTGTGAGCAGGTGCTTTAAAATAAAGAAATCATATTTGTATTATAATTTCATTCTAAAATGTATGAACAAATTCGCCTGTTGACCTTACCATCCTGGCTAAGCCAACTACACACCACTTCCATTACATTAATAAAACAAAACACTATTAATTCATACCATGATTCACAATTTTGCGCTGGAATCTTCTGTCCATTGGTGTAATGGTTTCCTTCACTGTCATAGCAGCCACATTGTTCTATCTCCACACATTTCATTGAAATCTCATCAAAGTAAGGTTGAGCCACAGGACAATTTGCATAGCAACCTGTAAGGAGAAAAGCAAAAAAATACACAAATCCTTTTAGGACTAAAGGAGTCAGTGTGTACTGGACCTTGATGCAACTTGTCATTGATTTCAGAACAGAACGAACAACTATCCCAGTGCTTGAGATTAACGAACAGTAGATTGAGCAAGCATAGGACTACAAATACCTCCAATAACTTATAGGTATTGTAGTTTTATGCATTGCTTGTTCCTGACCAAATAATGAATGTAATGGAAACAATACAACTGTATTTACAATGTTTTATATGTCAAGACAAAGATTGATATTGCCCAAATGTAGACGCTCCTACCCCTACCTTCTAAAGATGGAATTAAACTAGAACAATTTCCAGTGGGGTTCCGACATGTCTTCATACACTGGGCTCCACATGGCTTGTAGTGCCACTCACATCCTCCCGGAGGGTTGTAGTAATCACAGAATTGTGCTATGGTGGACAGAATATCTGAATTATTTAAAAAAGCTTAAAAAAAATGTTTCCAAGATCAACAAGATCATTTCTACACCTGGTGTAGCATTGACTTGACAAACCCTTTCATGTATAATTAGGAAAATAGTTACCAAAATGTTAATGCAACCTTTAGATATGACACATTTCTGATATTGCTGATGATTTTGAAGAGACTTACGGCATATCCGTGGGGTTCTCCAGGCTACACATGCTCCAGCTTCGTTGCAAGCCTTGGCATAAGCAGCCACAGCGGTACAGAAACACTCACAGTCTCCACCACTGTCACAAGCACATGAGTCTTGCACACAATCATCATAGTAAGGAGAGGGGTCCACCTTAAAAACAGAGCATGTTGTTGAGACAGTATTACTACATTAAAATTGCTTAGGTCTGTCAAGGTTATTTTTAACGCAAGTACCCGCATTGTTTTGTGGAACCGCAAATGTTTATGCAACAGCATATCAGTAACTATTTTGCCACTGGACATGTGCCATAGCTGTCCAGAGTGATTCACTGTACTTTTTCATAGCAATAAAGAGTATTTATGTATGTGCTGAATCATGATTACACTGTTTATTCCATTACTTCTTTTTGCTTTCATTTTGAATTAGATACTTTTTAAACCTCATACATTTTAATCCTCCCATGTTTGGACTGGATGTGTAAAATCCTATTTATACAGTATGAAATATAGTCATTAATTAGATTCACTGTCATAACTTAGTTAGCCATAAAATTCCAAGTTTAAGTCAGATGATTTTGATGACATGGGACACAAATCATGACATAAAGCACAAATACATGTCACCACGAGTATAACGAAAATTTTATTTACATTTAGATGGGTCACAAATAAATGCTGCCAGTTATTGTGGTAATTTAAGAGCCAACATTTGTCCATAGTTTAGAATGAAACACTGCTTTTTAAAGAGAAACAATATTTATTTTGGGCCAAATTTAATAACATATACTAAAATTGCAATAATTGATAAACACTCTTTTTTTGATAAACACTCTTTCCGGTTGTCTACTGTAGGTGGAAGGTCATTTAGTGTTAATGCTCCTAAATTATGGAACTCGCTACCTCTCACACTACGTAATACCTCATCCATGGCTATATTCAAGACCCAGTTAAAGGCATATCTGTTTAACATGCATTTTGTCTGATGTGATTGTTGTATCCATGTGACTGTAATGTATGTTTGAGTGTCTGGGTGTTTTTGTACTGTATAATGTAAAGCGGCCTTGAGCTACGGAAAGGCGCTATATAAATAAAACTTCTTCTTCTTCTTCTCTTTCATTTTTTTTCATTTAATTTATGAGTGATCCATTCTCAATCTCTCACTGTTGCAGTGACTAGTCTTTTTCGACAGAAAGCAAATATACATACTTTTTCTTTATTGATAGTATATATTTAAAAATATTTTTTTGGGGGTATATTTTATTATTTTTTATTGACAGGACAGGAGAAGGCAGAAGCCAGGGAGACAAGTAGGGGGAGACAGAGAGGAAGGGCAGAGACTGTCGGCCGAGCAAACTATATCTTAAATGAATATGTCAATACCTGTTTTTGGCAGGCTTCAAACACATTGCTTTTTATGATGCTGCACTGTTTCTGGGCCCAGGAGTTTCTGTATGGGTTAGAGGCACATGGGTCCACTACGGCGTATACACTTGGGCAGCTTGAATAAACTTTCCAACTGTTTCCAAATTCAACTGGATCAACAACATTTGCCTGGGCTCTGGTGGTGAAGTCGTTGTTTGCGTTGCCATCATAGTTTCCACATAGACCACACACCTGGCCCTGAAGATAAAAGACCACAACTTAAACTGTCAGACTTGGCACCCCAGTCTTGATATTGTCAGTTTTATCTAATTATTATTTAAGTTCTTAATCAAACTATCTTTATGTACCTGGTATTCTGGGCTAAGTTTGATGAACAAACTAGTCTTCTTGTCCCACATGAGAACTAAACCACTTTTGACTTCAACAACAAGGTAATTTCCCAAAAGGCTGATCTGTTTAGGAAACTGCTCCCCTGGAGTGCTCTTGACAACTTGAGCCGTGCCGTCTGCCAAAATAAGCTCACTGGTCTGAAAAAGAGACATTGATTCATAGATTAACCAGATGTTTACTTGGTGATTGTTTTTCTCGACAGGTAGGGTCGGGTGCTTTCCAAAATGAATTTGGTCATTACCCCTAGAAATAGCTTGATGGTCTTGGAGCAGGTGGTGCCTTTAGTACCACAAGGAACATTCTCTGAGAGGACTCTGAAGCTGCCATTACTATTACCACAGTAGTCCTGTGCAGAAGATGAGAACGATTATGGTACAATTCACATTTTTCAATGCCAATGCAATTCTATCAAATAAAGACACAAACCTGAATGAGGGTGTATTCACAGTTTCCATTGAAGTTGAACTTTTTGTCATCAAAAGTAATATAGTGACCATCTCCGTAGATTGAACAAACTCCATCACATATATTTGAGGTACATTGCCATTGTCTGTTCTTGCAAGTACTGTGAACAACATACACAAACACTGTCACAACTATTTTCATACAATTAAAATATTTCCAATATTTAAAGAAACATATACAGCTTTGGAGAAACGAGCTCACTCAACATCAATGATAAAGGCTGGTGGAGTGCAAGATGTCCAAGATGCATGAAAGCCAATTATTATTATTATACAATTGTTATTATTCGACTAAATATTGATTTCTGAACCCTTCCTCATCTCATTAGTGTTATGTGGTTTAAAAATGAATATGAACGTATTTTCTCTTCTTTATTTGAGGTCTGGTAACACTGCATCTTTTTGTTATTTTGACCAGTTGTCATTTTCTTCAAATAAATGCTCTGAATTACACTATTTTTAATAATAATTTGGTAGAAATGTTGTCAGTAGTTTATGGAATAAAACATGCTGTAAAATAATAGTGAAACCAGAGACACTGATGATGGTGCAGTTGTCTGTTACCATGTATTGCAGTCCACCTTTATGCTCACTCCAGCTTGGTAAGTAGCTCCATTGTGAGAACAGGGACAAAGTTCCTCATTGATGCAGTTTTGGTTTCCATCTGACACAAGTCCGTTTGGACACATACAACCTGATGTGCACTCTGTGCTGATCTGAAGGGATAAAAAAATACACAAATACTGTAACTAATTGCCATTACTTTTTTCAATAAGAGTGGGCCAAACTACCCATGGAGAAGTGTAGAAATATAATTCAGAGCTACAGACAACATGCAAAGACATATTAGGTTAACAGTCCCAATAAATTTGTTCATACCATTTTAATTTGTTTTACTATTTAAAGTAATATGTTATGTCATAAATCAAAAGCAAGTTTCAGTTCTATTGAATGTGAAATAAAGAAGGGTTGATACCAAATACTTTTCTAAATTTCCAATTAGTTCAAAGAAAGGGTATCTAGACTTTTGGCCACATCTGTTAGTATTGAAAAAGTGGGTTAAAAGTGTTTCTAATTTATAGTAATTTTCCTGTTGCACTATTTGTTTTCACAAAAAAAGAGCTCTGTATTCATAGCCTCAGTTCGAATCTTTGTTTTTTATTTGTACTATGCATGGTGTCAGTAGGCACAATCATGAAGACTAGTGCACTGTCTTTGAAAGAAAATAAATTAATATTTATGCTCAAAGAAAATAAGAACTAAATTAATACCATAACACAAAGGTTTGGAATAATCTAGAATAAAAACAGCCACTGATGTTCTGTAATGACCAACTCAAAGAATACAATAGCAGTTGCCAAAAGAAGACTTATCTGACTGTGAAAATCATACTGGAAAAAGAAATTCAAACAGAAAATGTTTCAATGTACTGTTCGCAAAGACTTCGAGCAGCAAAATAAAAAGGCTACACTGCAAAATGTAAACCTCTGATCAAAAACAAGAATTGAAAGGCCAGATTTGCAATTGCTAATAAGTACCAAGATCAGCCAGCTCATTACATTACATTTTCTTGCCTTTGTCAACACCTAATTATTTATAAATGAAAATCATGGAAATTCTCAGGGGTGCCTAAGCTTTTGCATACGACTGTAACTGGCTTAAGGATTTGTACATTAAAAATACAAGATGCAGTGTGAGATCTGGGTCAATTGCAAGAGAGAGCCCTGAGAATTACTAGCTATTATTCATGACTATCTCAAGAAAATAATAGAACTTTGTTGAAAATTTACATTTTTTAATTTCATTTTAAAGGTTTTAATGACAGACTTACACAGGTCATGTCAAGAGTTTTGCAGCTCTTCTGACACTCTGACCCTGAAGCTCCTGGAGATGCAGTTGAGCAGTTGAAGAAAACCATAGGCAGAGTGCATACTGGAAAAATATATGGAAATAAGTAAATAAAAACAAAAGTTTCATATATTTTAGGAAAAGGTCTTATAAAAACATATTTTTCTCTAATATATGTGTGCTACAAGTTCAGGGGACAGGGATGGCAATGGCAAAATCTTGATGCTTTGGTCTGTGAACAATTGTTTTATTATTTTTCATTATCCTGCTGGAAGATCCCAACCATAGCCCAGTTTAAGCTTCCTGGCATAGGCAGTCAGGTTTTTGGAAGTGGTCAGGGGTTTTTGGAAGAAAAACCTATGAACGTACTTCATATCGATTTAACTCATAAGACTTTCTATCGGGGGCATTAGTTGTAGCACACATTTTTGAGAAAAATATAACATTTCTTTAACTTATTTTTCAATTTTACTAAAATTTGATTTTTGTGAATATTTTTAATGAATGATTAAGAAGATAAACAATAAAAAAATCACAGCCCCTTTTATTTCATATTTACCAAGGGTGCTAATATTATTGACGGTTACTGTATATTCATTTACAAACAAGCCTCATTTTATAATCAAAAAGAACATTGTCTTACATGCACTGCTTGAATCATCTTGGGTTGCATCAAATGTACCTGTTTGTGAAGGATGCATGCAATTGTTTATTATATTGAGCAACATGTTTTACATTTATCCCCTGCTGAAATAGCTTCCACATTAAAATAAATTAAAATTACTTACTATATAGGCTTGCTCCTCCACTGCAGCTCAGCGTTCCTTGTCTGCAAGTGCTATAAAATAAATACATTAGTAATATTACAGTTCATCAAAATACATTTGAAGCACTAATATATAACTTCATTATGTATTATATTTCGAAGTTTCATTAGTAATTTATTTATGTTGTACTCCTTCTCTTTCTATGTGTGAGGGAACTTCTTACCAGGTGGCACCATCTCTGCTGATAACGTCCCCGGCAGGAACCACTGAGCCCTTGTCATAGCAGGGGCAGTCGGTGGGTGAAACACACTTGCCAGCCTCATCCATGTAAGTGCCCTCTTCACATCCACAGCCATCCACTGGCACAAAATTCACCTGGCAGTCGCGATCTGTCATGCTTAAGGAGCGACAGGTCCGTCCACAACTGGTCATGTTGTAATCATAAACCGTTTGATTGGGACAGGTGGCAAATTTACCTGAGAAATATAATTTGAATATTAGTAATTACTTGTATTTGCACAAGTACAAAATATGAACAATTAATTACACATTTTCATGTGCTTATTAACAATCACAGGAATACAGTGGTTGATATTCTAAATATGTATGATCATTAGAAAATTAAGCTAATATAAACTTGCCACCTGTGAATCAATTGTAAATTAAATTATCTAAAACTACAATGCCAAACAAAAGAACCAACTGGTATTAATGGTATTACTTTTTTAGCATTCCAGCCACAAACATAAAATAACATGAACTATAACAATTTAAATGTGCATACACATACATCAATTTCACGTGCTTAAAACATCTATAGTATCAACTAAAGTAATTGAATTGTTAAGCATGTGCAGAAATTAACCTCTAGCAGAAAAATTATATTTTCAACACTTCAAGCTAGGGACACCAACTTGTACAAGTTTAATAGGCTAGTCTATCAATCAATCAACCTACAGTATTTTTACTATATCCAATCCATTTCAGTTTTGACTTGCAACCCTTAGAACACATTGTGCGAGGTCTGCATGAAATGCCACTCACTACAGATAGTGCTCCTCCAGCCAGTGAGCTGAATGCCGGCAGCAGAACATGCGTGGACATAAGAGGAAACTGCAGCACACATGCAGTCTTCACTCTTTTCACAGTTACAGGTGTCGTACATGCAGTTCTGTTGAAAAAAAGAGTCAAAATGTCACTACTACAGGACAACTCGATTTTATGGTTTACTTTGTGAGTTCATCTTTAATAACTTACGATTTTGTAGGTGTCAGGGTTAATTTCGGAATGGCACATGGAGAACACTCCTTTAGGATCAGCTAACATGGAACACCAATACTGGGAATATCTCTCTGTAAAATAGTGTTTTAACATTATACTGTATATTTTCTTAACTGTTAGGGTGATTCAACAAGACATTTGTCTGTAAGCTCAATAAATATGTACCATTTTCAATGCTCAAACTGCAAGGGTTTTCAAAGCTGCTCTTGACATCAAGGCAGCTAGCCATAGTCTTCCATGTGTTGGCAAAATCTACTGCTGTGCCCTCCACCAATCCACTGATTACTCGGAAGTCATCTGCCTGAACATTGTTGTAGTTTCCGCAAAGGCCTGTAGAAAATGAATTCATACCAGATTGTATTATATTTTGATAGATAGTTACTGCACAGATGGGAGTGAATGCAATGGATGAAACATACCGCATGTTTTTCCTTTGTAGGATGAGATGGCAGTTATATATGTCTGCATAACTGGGGAAAGTTGAATCTGAAGTTGAACTCCAAGAGTGGTCTGGATAACAATATAGAACGAGGAGGGCTTGAAGATGGTGACTTCAGCTGCAATGCAATGTGGGAATAGACATTATTTTATCTTCTATGGTTATTATTTTAGCAGACAAGTTGACCTGGGAGCAATTATGTGTAACTGTCTTACTTAGACAGAATCACCAAGCTCTTACCTTGGCAATTGGTGAATTGACCTTTACAAGCACAGTTAGATACTGTAACCACATCTAGTGACGTGTGTGTGTATACAGACTGTTCTAGTTACACTCATTGGCACCCCTGAATTTTAAGTTCATCATGATACATTATTTCACAATATCTCCTGATTAAAAGAGTGATGGCTTTAAAGTTTGAAGAGGAATAATGACGAATATAATTTCTCTATTTCCTAAATCTTGGGAAGTAATTATTTGACTTTTTTTTTAATTAGGCAGCTCTCTCACTCAGGGAGAACAGGGTTGATTGCATGTACCACGTCAATAAGTTATATGGCTCTGTCTACACTAATGCATTAGATTGAAATTTGTGTGAAAAACGAATGTTCTGTCACCAAGAAAACCCAAAACTGGGGAAGACCAATTGATTTTGGTACCCAACATATACATTAATATGATAAATGTTGGTATCATGGCTTAAATCTTACCTTTTCTAACATCTCAGACAAAGATGAGGAGAAGCAAGTTTGTGCAGTAAAGGTGAGTGGGCACATTCAAATTGTCAAACAATAGAGACTTCTTCTAAATTGACACATCAATAGTTTTTTAACACAATGTACAATCACTCTATTAACAATATATTATTAATCAAGGGAGGATTTCAGAAGAGATTATACTAAAGTTTTTTTACACTCACCATCACTGTGCACTAGCTTGCTTTTCTTCATATTTTAACTAGATGTCAGATAAGGTATTTAAACCACGTAACTGACATTTATTATATAAAATGTATATGCTGTGTAAGATAAGTAATTGGGCTTCCTTAGTTTTGTGAAAAACTATTTGTGTTTCAAAGCAAATAATAATTATCTAATTTATTAAATTAAGTTGTGTATAGTGCAATGTGCAGAGACCTCCTTGACAATGCAGACCAGCAATTTATTCATAGGCGACAAAATGAAACTTATAAGGAAAAGAACAACCTACAGTTTAATATGGTGGAGGATATATAATGTTGGGAGGCTGCTTTGCTGCCTCTGGTACTGGAGGCCTTAAGTGTATTAAAGGAATCAGTAAATCAGTTGATTACAAAGGCATATTTGTTAAATTTAAGTTGAAAAGACATACATTATGTGTAATGCTATGGCCTTGGCAGTCACCAAATCTCAACCCAGTTGACCAGATTTTGGATTAGCGTTTTCCACCACCATCATCAAAATACCAAGTGAGGAAATATCTTTTGGAAGAACGAAAATTTCCAGTACTTGCTTTTCAATGAGTACCTAAATTAGTTCCAAATCCACCATCTCTGTTTTCCTTTTGAAAATGTTTTGTTGATTTGAATTATCCTGATGAGACTGTGCCCATTTACTGTGTCAAATACTGAATGCTCTTTCTACTGCGTTGTGGTTGTTTTCACCTAGTTTGTCAAAAGCATATGCTATATGACAAAAACTTAAATGTTAAAAGTTGTAAAATCTATTCCAATGAGATTTAAAGCTGCTTTGGTGGCTCGTGGTGGCCAACACCTTACTGAGACACTTTGGGCCCTATTTTGCAGCCGGCACAATGCTGCGCAAAGCCCGAACATATCTTTGCTAGTTTAAGACCCACGCAGTTGTCAATTTCCCATCCAGCGCCCGCATCGTTTAATTAGCAAATGCACCTGCACCCATATTTGTCACCTTTCGGTATTTATACCTTATATACGGTTTCATACATACAGTAGATCCACAATGCAATATTGTTTTTATTTTCAATTAGTTGACTCACCTGTGTAGAGTGGGAGCTGAGAAAGAATCTGATTCACAAAAACGTTTCCACTTGACTGGACTCTTATCACCTATGAATTACATAAGAGTTTTTCTATTAAATTCACATTTGTTTACACAATACAATTGGAAACAAACATTGCTAGCCTTTCGAAAGATCATAATGTTCTATTTAACATTGTGGTTCAAAATGTGTTAATAACATAAAGTTGATCTTTAACTACCGTAAATAAAAAATACATAATATGTTAGTAACAATAAAAAGCCAATTTAAAATTGTATTAATATGTATTTGTCGCTTGTAGCAGGACAAGCTACGTCATGATAGTCAGTGGTTCAAGCCTGACTATGGCTTTTCTGACTTTGCCTGGAACCCCCAGCACAAGGCTCACATGGTTGCCGTGTTCTGATCGGCATAGCATTGCCAGATAATTGGGATAGATAAGTAAGCATTAACACATGACAGACTATGCCTTGCTAGGGAAAAACCAAACACCTCATAGGTGTGCGAAGTGACGAGCTCCGCATCCCCCGCACCCTCCCCCCTTGCAGCGGAATTGTCATAGGCTTGGAATGCGAAACCGTTTTATAAGGCGGATTATAAAATGGGTCCGCATGTAGAATGATGCCTATTCACTCAATTGCAGTAGTATGTAACAAAAAAGTATCACTATGCCAACTGAGGAGCTGGACCAAACAAAAAACATTGCGGACAATTTCCTCTCCCTTCAAGTCTCAACACCAATTTCCAAATAAGACCATCTAAAAATTAAATCAGATTTTAACAGTTACACCACAAAAATATTGTCCCGGTGTAGACATGCTAACTACCATACCCATTGTTTTTAAGTAATATAATCAGTTCGTAATTAAATGTTTTGTGTGACGAAGCAATAGCTGGCTAATAAGTAGTGGCTGTAGTTTGTCAACTGGTAGCTGGCTTGTTAACCTAATTGTGTATGTTACGTTCAGACCGAACGTTAATTGAGCGTCTGGAGCGAGCCTGGAGGTCCCATTTTGTCAATGTAAAGACGCGTTTACGCAAGCCTGGAGGTCCTGCGGCGTAATAGAGGTGTTTAGCATGGCGCGATGGACGCCATTCTGTCTCGTTTGCACGTCCAGCTCGTGCAAACAAGACTAATTGAGTACACACAAGTGATTTCATTTGGTGCTTTTTGTGCATTCACGCGTATGAAGCGAATTGGCGTCTGATGCCCGAGTTGAAAAATCTGAACTTCTGCATCTGTTCGTGCCGAGTTAACCAATCAGGAGCTTACTTGCTGCTGTCACTTGATGAAGTCATAAAGATATGATATGAACTCCCGGACTTATTCAGCATTCATTCAACATGGAGGAACAGCTGATATTGGCAGTGAGAAGTCATACTGAGGTATATGACGCAAGTTTATATTTCTGCAGAGACAGGAATGAAAACAAACGTTCTCCTCTCCAGAGCAAATACAGAGTGGTGACTCTATCGATGAATGCTCGATGAACATCAACCATCTTGCAAACAGACGAACGCTTAGCACTTGCCCCTCCCACAGAAAGCTAATTTTGGGTTTATTTTTTGAACATCAAGAAATAAACTTTTAACAGCTTTTTAATACAGGGTCTCTTGAAAGAGGAATTAAAGTAGCCTACTGTTCTCACTGGCAAAATTAAGATGAAATACTTCTCTATGTAACAGTTGTTTGAATCAGACTTACAAGTTTCTTGTTAATTATTGTTTTGCCTATCGTTTTATTTATATTATCTTTAAATTGTTGAAGCATATACAATTGTTTGGTTCTCTCTATGCATTGTATAGCCTAGTAGCATGAATTATTTCTCCCCCGCTGTCATTCAAATTTGCTTTCATTCGCTGTCTTAAAAATTTACGAACATTTGATCAGTTGTGGAAATGCATTAATGGCCAGCACCTGCATACCCCTGCATACATTAATTCTGCCCGTATTCTAAACTTTTCATTCCCAGACAAGATTGTGAATTATGGCTTTTAATGTATATAATTAATTGTCTCTAGAAATCATTCTCTGATTGGTTGAGGAAACTGATTACGTAATGGCCAACACCTGCATACATAAAACCCACCCGTATTGATAATGTTTTTTTCCCAAACAAGATTGTGCATCATGCCTTTTAATATATATATATTTAAATGTCTACAGAAAAACTATTTTAAAAAACGCAATCGCAATGCAAAACTGCACAGATGTTGGCTTGACTGTGTTAGCCAGTGTCATCAATACAACTAGCTTTTTTGATGTTGACAAGGTCAAGTCAGTATCAACCAAGAGAGGGAATTGCATAAACAAATGCATCACTAAATCAGACTGGAAAATGTGCCAGTATATTTTATTTGTTTAATATTACAAACATGGCAAATGTAAAAGGAGTGGTGGGGGGAACATTAATTTTAGACAATAACCGCACGCCTCGCAACCATTTTATTTAGCTAAAAATAAAAAAAGATTGAAATAATTTTTACAAATAAAATGTTGCCAATCATTTTATAAGCGCATTAACACACACCGCTGTGCACTCACACCGCTGAGCTGAGCGTTTTTTCCTTAGCAATGCACAGTCTGTTGTGTGTTAATGCTTACATATCTACTTTAGCACGTCGCTCTCTAGGTACCTTGTGTGCACATCAGGTGCCTGTAAATTCAATCACGGAAGAATAACTGGTGAGTGTAATCATCCTGTCTGACTAAAGGCTTCCATGTTAGATAAGCAGTGTGAAAAAAAATCAGCTGGCTTTGCGACATGTGGTTGGATGAACCATGTGAGCGTCCTTCACCAAACCGCATCTGCCCACGGAATTGAAGAGCTGCCAACAAGGCAGGATTATTAGGAAGATAATATGAGAAGACAAATTGGGAGGGAAGAAAATCTTGCTGAACACAGATTTCTGAACCATATACAGTATGCCATTGCACTCCTACAAACACATTATACTACCCTTTACATACCCATAATGTGAAGTAATTGATGCTTAAACCTAGGCTGTGCACAGGCTATTCCTAAAGTCTGTATTGATTATAACAACAATTTTCATTGAAGTTGTTGTATCTTTTTAAAAAAAAAGCATTATTTGCTCTGAACCAATATTTAAAGAATTGCCTTACGGTGGATCTGCTGGATAGGGCTAAGCTAACAGCTCTCAGACAGGTCTCTGTGTCCGTCAACCCACACTTCACCATCTCTCCTAGAACGGTGAATTCTGTTCCATTGCATTCCTGAAAGAATTAAAGCATACCAGGAAGTTAGGTTCTAGCAGATTTCGGTACCTGTGTTTAGTAATGAAACATTCACAATATTGTGTGGTACATTTGGCTGCAACCAGTTAGTAACTCGTATTACCAACTGGTTAGTGGGTAGTTAAAAGTTAAATCTTAGTAGGTGGTAAAATGGATTAATGGGTAGTAAGCAGAATGCAATCTTTATTATTTTAATGTATGTCCCAGTTTGTGTTGTTCTTCTTATCGGTAGCACTTTATTTCAGGTGTAGCATTATAGCATGTTATAATATATTTTGTTAGAAATTTGGATTTCATGTTTTTTAAAAGGTGGTTATGAATCCTGTATTTGAGAGTGACAACCCACAATATAATCCAGCAGTGAAACAATATTTGCATATTTCAACAGTGAAAACATATTTTTGTGTGTGTGAATATTGTTGTGCTGCTTGATACATATTTTCCTTATGCACTAACCCACTAGCCTCTCTATATACACATATGGAAAATGTGAAATATCATATCTGAAAAACAATTTCTTCCTGATATTGGCCACTTTCCTACAAATATGTGGTATGATATGTATAAGAAAAACATGTATTTTATGAGTCATCTATAAATATAATAAGGAGTATGTTGTGACATACGTATTACGGTACAAATAAAGTTGTAACCTTTCTTATATTATTTAAATAATCATTACTGGTACATGTTGTTGTTGGAAAGCTGCCAGTTTCAGGTACAAATTCACCTCAGTAATCAACAACAGCATTGGGGTAGGTACCTGTTTTACCTCAATTATAATGGTGACGTGGCTAAGAGGTTGCTGTAGGTGTTGTGGCAATATGACTGTGTTTTAACATGTATTAATCTGTAACCATCCACAACGTGTTGTCTTTAATCTAGTGTTGTTCACTAAAAGAAAAGTTTGAAGGCAGATGCCTTACGTCTTGGCTAGGTCAAGGAATTAAAAAGTAAACTAAACTATTTTCTGTCTACTTTGCACTTAAAAGTAGAGAAAAATGTTTGCTTTGCTGTTGTGATCCACTTGCACTGACCTTGGTGAGAACATAAGAGCAGTCTCCATGGAAGGTGTATGATTTCCCATCAAAGGTGTTGATGTGGGAGCCTCCTTCCACAGAGCAGGATCCAGGGCAGTCCTTGTCCATACAGCTCCACTGACCACCAGCACAGTTGCTAAACAGAACAAGAATACAGACGTATCAACCGCATTCATACAGTATTTTAGAAATGTTTATATAGATAGGCTTGACAGATTTTGGCATGATTTAATGAAAATAACAAATAGAACATTTTCATGTTTAAATCAGAAGATAGATTTTGCCTACCACTCTTTACAGTTGCTGGTGTAGGATTCTCCAGATGTGTACACTTGTCCATTGTGAACACAGAAGCATTCACTGACAGGAATACAGCCAGTGTGGTTGATATCATCCAAAACAGTTCCTATTAGGTGAGAGGTAAAACAGAGTATTAGGACAACATTTGATTTCATAGAGAATTTCAATATATTAATATACAACCCTATTAAATTGTTCCTCACCCTATCTATCACTAGTGTATGAATAAGGACAAACTGTACCCAATGGATGTTTTTTAAACAGCCATCACAGACTGCTAACTTAAGAGCCAAATGCCAACACTGGGACTATACCACATCATGTTATGTTTTGAAAAACTCACCAGATTAACAATAAGATGAGATGCCCGTCTGTAAAGTGAGGCTTGCTTGTAACAAAAACATGATTTTCATCATGTGTCTAAAGAACTTCATTTGGAATAGTTTAAATAGTGATACAATGATACAACATGCTACCTATGATTATATTAGCTAGGGTTGTATGCATATTTGATGCGGTTGAGGTACTATGGATGCTATAATGTATATAGATTAGCATCTATACCAAAAGGTTCTAACCAAGCATTGCAGTTTTTGAACATACAGGAAATCACACCCCTATTCCTGACTCAATTTGTACTGTTGGTTTAGGAGTTTTAATTCAGCAA
>JACXGM010022148.1:5181-16973 GCA_016801145.1 Umbra pygmaea | reverse complement strand
TGTTATAACATGGAACTCTGGTACACTGTGATTCATTGTTATAGCATGGAACTCTGGTACACTGTGATTCATTGTTATAACATGGAACTCTGGTACACTGTGGTTAATTAAAATCTGGTACACTGTGATTCAGTGTTATAACATGGAACTCTGGTACATTGTGATTCATTGTTATAACATGGAATTCTGGTATACTGTGATTCATTGCTATAACATGGAACTCTGGTACACTGTGATTCATTTCTATAAAATGGAACTCTGATACACTATGATTCATTGTTATAACATGGAACTCAGGTACACTTTGATTAATTGCTATAACATGGAACTCTGGTAAACTGTGATTAATTATTATAATATGGAACTCTGGTACACTGTGATTAATTGTTATAACATGGAACTCTGATGCACTGTGTTTCATTGTTATACACGGAACTCTGGTACATGTGATTCGTTTTTATAACATGGAACTCTGGTACACTGTGATTTATTGTTAAAACATGGAACTCTGCTACACTGTGATTAATTGTTATAAAATGGAACTCTGGTCCGCTGTGATTCATCTTCATTGACGCAATCATGTGAAATGTAAATGTTATGAGTGATTTGGATTAAAACTCAGACTGTGTGATTGACAGGATTGATGATCAGAGGGGCAGAATTTTTACCACTATAATTTAAAATGGGGCTAAAGTATGGATAGAGTTTCTCAGTGAAGGTACAGCCAGTGAAAGAGTAGATATGAGACCTGGCCTCCACATCGTAGAAGGAGACCAGACCCTCCTCATAATCCACAAACACCCCCACCTTCTGAGGCTTCTGTCTAAGGGAGAGGGGGACACTGGTGTCAGCAAGAGCATCATATTCATCTCCATTCCTCAGCATCACAGACCAGTATCCATGTTCAGGGCTCAGTGAGATCTTTCCCTTCCTGTTAACAGACTCTCTGGCCACTCCTAAAGTCCAGTCAGTCTTCCCCTTAACCATCACCTCATAGTAAAATCTACCTGAGGAGAAGCCCTCCTTTCCCAGAACACTAACAACAGGGTTAAATCTCTCTGGGTTGTCAGGGACATTCTGCATTATGTCTCCATGTTTGACTTGTTTTCCATCATCAGACAGGATGAGTTTCCTATGTGCTGTATCAGGGTCCAGAGTCACATCCACTTCATACTGATGAAGACTCTTCAGCTCAGCATCACACAACCTGGTCACTTCCCTCACCACGGTCTCCTCCAGCTGGGACACAGCTCTCCTCACGGTCCCCTGCACACACCGATCACTGGGAACACTGATCTCAGACCAGTCCTTGGTGGGTGGAGGAGTACAGAGGGATGTGAAGCTCTGGATGAGGTGGAGGTGGTCCTCAGTGTGTGAGAGCTGCTCCAGATCAGAACATCTCCTCTTTAGCTCTGTGACTTCCTGCTCCAGCTCTTTAATGAGTCCTTCAGCCTGCCTCTCTGCTGCTCTCTGCTTCTCCTCAATCACCTCAAGAAGTTCAGCCTGGCTTCTCTCAATGGAGCGCACCAGAGCAGTGAAGACCTCCACACTGTCTGATATCTGCCTCTCTGCATCTTTCCTGCTGAGTTCTACTGAATGCTTGATCTCCTGAACCTTCTGCAGTCGCTCCTGGATCATCTTCTGAACTTCCGCCTCTGTCTTCTCCAGTCTAGACAACTTCTCTACATACTCTTCTTCTAGAAGAACAGTCTTATGAGACAAGTGGTCTGATTTCAAGCACAAGAGACAAAGACACATCTGGTCAGTTCTACAGAATAGCTCCAGTAGTCTGTCATGTTTCTTACACATCCTGTCCTCCAGGTTCTCCACAGGGTCCATCAGCTTGTGTTTCTTCAGGACTGGAGCTATGTGATGAGGCTCCAGGTGAGTCTCACAGTAAGAGGTCAGACACACCAGGCAGGACTTCAAGGCCTTGAGCTTTGTTCCAGTACAGATGTCACAGAACACTTCTCCTGACAGGTCAGGGTGAAGTTCTTCATTACTATTAGATTTTTTAACACTCTTCCTAAAGTGATCTACCATTTCAGATATGAACATATTGATACGCAGGTCAGACCTCTGGTAGAATGTCTCCTTACACATGGGACACTGACACAGGTCATTACTATCCCAGTATGTTCTGATACAGGCCTTGCAGAAGTTGTGACCACATGGAATGGAGACTGGCTCAGTGAACACATCCAGACAGATAGAACACAGGAACTGTTCTTCAGACAGAACACTGCTGGAGAAGGCCATATCTAGAAAGAGAACAAAGGTTACAACATTAAGTATTTCCTGGAAGTGTGATCAAATTTAGTTTTAGCTTTAGATTGATCAACATTGTTAATAGGAAAACTTTAGTAAATGTTAGTTAACAAACACACAACATAAGTCATACCAAAGAATATCACAAGTAACATTATTGCCATCTGTTATAGACTATACAGTTGATATTCAACATACATTTCCATTTTAATCTCTACTCACCTAAAAGTGTTTGTAGATCATATCTCTGTCCTTTCTGTTTCTGGGGTCAAACAGTAGGAGTCCTGATAATAATGTGAACAAACAGTTATTTTATTTATATAACTAAAGTGCTGTAGAGCGGTGGGTCATGTAGTCAATATTCTGTCTGATAAGTTTCACTTCAGTAAGAGTTGAGTATATAAGCTCCTCCCACTGATCTGCTATTTTCTCTTCCTGAAACAGTTAAAGGCACAGTGCAGTCAAAACAGGATTTATAGCATGTGGACCAGATAAGTTGTACTACCATGATTATAACAGTACAGATCACAAGCAATTAACTCTCAACCTAAAAGAACTGACTTTATGCTGATTTTGCTCACTTGATCAGAAGTTAAATGAATGTGAAACATGTTGTTGTCCTATACTATTGCTTACTAAGAGAGCGCCAACTGAGCGTAGAATGTCACCAACTGAGCGTAGAGAGTTTCTTGGAATTAACTTTTTGACCAGTAGTTAACATAATTACATTTTATTATTATTTATTTTATTTAACCTTCATTTATCCAGGTAAGCACGTTTAGAACAGTTTCTCATTTGAAACAGTGAATTGGCTAAGATGAATGCTGCGAGGTGCAGAAGACATGAATTTACACATGAATTACACAACAATGAATTACAGAATAAAATAATAATAACAACATGAATAAAGTGTGCAGATCTTCAGAATTAACTCACCATACAAAGAAACATCTTCACCACCATCTACAAAAGCATGAACAAGAGTGTTCTCTCTAATGACAGTAACATTTTGTGTGATGACACCAGTATCGTTTGGCCTGTCCTTAGTTGAGTTTACATTTTCATTGTGATTGTTGGCTCTTGTAGGGTCAGTAGCTGACAATTGGCTCTTATTGTCAACTACTTGTAGATTTATTTCAGCTGACCTTTGAATTTAACTGACGCTTGTGGTTAGAGTACCTGTGGTCATTTACCTCATTCCATGTAACAAGCTGCTAGCTGCACTGTAAATTGGTAAAAAGTACTATATATAAAGCCAACATTTTACATCTAGCTATGTGTTGTGTGCACTAATGGGAAATATTTCAGTGGTTATTCAATGGTGTATTAGTCATAAAGTTATGACTGTTCAGTTTGGCACCTGTAAATGTTACTTGCAGACCTTAAACAGTGTTTTCTGCATGCAGAAATTTGGGCAGTTTTGCTCAAAACACAATGTTGATGATGACAAGGATGTTCTAATTAGCCTACGACTTCATCAGGGATTATATTACCTGCTTCCCGTTGCTCCCTGTGTCCAAGTACGGAATATAGAATGGAACAGAACAGTTGAATTCTAATTTATATAATATGTAACAATGTTGACTTCTGTGCTCTATATTCCTGTATGAGCACTACTGAAGTATTTGGGTGCATCCACAGATGGGCCATTTGTAAGTGATGGGACGACATACCCACCCTCTCTAACTATTAAGCCTGACGTTGCTGATTGACCACACACCCACAGGTTTTCACATGGCAATACATAAACTCTCCATTTAATTAGACTAAACCAAGCCAGTTAAAGGATACAATAGAAATAATTATCATCTTCAATTTGAAAAGTCACATCTGTCCCTGCCCTAGTGATATGATGGGAGTGATCTACTGCAGCTGAACCTTTTTTTCTCAGCAAAGTGGTGTGACCGGGTCACTCAAAATGTTACAAACAATACCCCCTATTGACAATGTGAAAGAAGTGTGTTTGAAATCTTAGCAAAAAAAATAAATAAATGAAAAAGTGCATGTACATATGTATTCACAGCCTCTGCTCAATACTTTGTTGAAGCACCTTTGGCAGCAATTACAGCCTCAAATCTTGTTGAATATGATATTTCAAGCTTGGCACACATATTTTTGGGCAGTTTCTCCCATTCTTTTTTGCAGGACATTTTAAGCTCCATCAGGTTGGATAGGGAGATTTGGGTCACAGCCATTTTTAGATCTCTCCAGAGATGTTCAACCTGGTTTAATTCTGGGCTCTGGCTGGGCCACTCAAGGACATTCACAGAGTTGTCCTGTAGCCACTCCTTTGTTATCTTGGTTGTGTACTTAGGGTCATTGTACTGTTGGAAAATGAACCTTCACCCCAGTCTGAGGTCCAGAGCACTCTGGAGCAGGTTTTCATCAAGGATGTCTCTCCACATTGCTGCATTAATCTTTCCCTTGATCCTGACTAGTCTCCCAGTTCCTGCCACTATAAAAAAGGCCAGCAGCCTGATGCTGCCACCACCATGCTTTACTGTAGGGATGGTGTTGGCCAGGTGATGAGTAGTGTCTAGATTCCTCCAGACATGCTGCTTGCCATTCAAGCCATTGAGTTTAATCTTTGTTTCATCAGACCAGAGAATTTTGTTTCTTATGGTCTGAGAGTCCTTCAGGTGGCTTTTGGCAAACTCCTGGCAGGCTCTCATGTGCCTTTTACTGAGGAGTGGCTTCTGTCTGGCCATTCTACCATGCAGGCCTGATTGGTGGAGTTCTGTAGAGATGGTTGTTCTCCTGGAAGATTCTCATGTGCCTTTATTCTCCTCTCTCCACAGAGAAACGCTGTAGCTCTGTCAGAGTAACCATTAGGTTCTTGGTCAATCGCTCAGTTTGGTGGTTCCAAACTTCTTCCTTCAATGCTGCAGATATTTTTCTGTACCCTTCCCCAGATCTGTCCCTTGACACAATCCTGTCCTGGAGGTCTACAGATAATTCCTTGGTCTTCATGGCTTGGTTTGTGCTCTGACATGCACTGTTTACTGTGGGACCTTATATAGACAGGAGTGGGCCTTTACAAATCATGTCCAATCAACTGAATTTACCACAGGTGGACTTCAATCAGGTTGTGGAAACATTTCAATCATGATCAGTGGAAACAGGATGCACCTGAGCTCAAGTTTGAGTGTCATGGAAAAGGCTGTGAATACATATATTGAATGTTTTTATTTTTACTAATTTTACCAAGATTTCAAATACAGTTCTTTCACATTGTCATTATGAGGTATTGTTAGTAGAATTTTGAGGGAAATAATGAATTTAATCCATTTTGGAATAAGGGTGTAACATAACACACTGTGGTGAAAGTGATGCGCTGTGAAAACTTTCCAGATGCACTGTAGATGGACAGAAATATTAACTTTTACTGACATGAATGGCAAGGAATAGAGTTCACAATAAACCTAATAGAAGCTAGAGAGAGGGCAGGTTGGTTTGTCACATAAACCAAAAAAAGGCCAGTGTAAATTTAAAGGTATTGGGTAAGAATATGAATTATAACATAGACAGAATCTAGACATTCTCCTTAATTAATGTTAGGCAGTGTGCCATCATATTTTGTCGATTTCCATAGTGGACCAGTACAGCCTTTGCATACACTGACTACTGTTCATTGGTCAAGTTTGTCTGGTGAATTACTGAAATATAATATACGTTTACCACAAAAGAATGGACAGTTGGCGGCTCTGAGGAAGCAGGAGCGTTTATGGACCCTGAGTGTCTGAGACATAGATCTGTGACTTCATCATTCAAGCATGTAACTAATTCTGAGGAAGAGAGTTCAGGAATGACATCTGAAAAGTATAAATGCTATGATTTGACAATCATTTAATGTATTTAGTATTTAGCTGGGTGTGTGTATCATTCTGAAAATAAAATCCACAGATAAATGTAGTACGTAGATGGCAGGTATAAGCTTAGTGCAGCTCCAATTATGTAGGCTAATTTCAATAACAAGAACATGACCATGACTGCACCAATATAAACAAGTCATAGCCACTACATGGTCATAGCCACTACATGGTCATAGCCACTACATGGTCATAGCCACTACAAAGCAGGATATGTATATTGTTACGTTCTGCTCCCCAGGAGGGGAGTTTGATGTCAAAACCACTTCCCAAGGCCACCCTGCAGTCAGCAAAAGAGGTATGGGGTCGTATGTGCAAGGACACAGACTACAAAGTACCTTTTTTACAATGGGCTTTTATTTAGCCAAAGTAAAACAAATTATAGTAGGGAGATGCGGAGAAATTGTGGGTACCAAATCAAAGAAATTAACAAAAGTGTTCCCACCCCCTTTCCTATCCTATCTCCCACACAAAACTAAGCTAACTGGCACACGTCAAGGCACCCTAACCAAACTTACAGGAGGTGGCCCTACCAGGTGTATCTAGTGTGCATATACAAGGGAGTCCCCTATGGGAAAAGTGTATACTTCGGAGTTGCTCTAGGCTACTACTCACTCCCGGTGAAAACAAAGGAAAAATGATTAATAATACAACAATCACAATACTAAACTCAAACAATAGGCCTAAACTCTCATACAACAAACCCAACTCTCACTCTGACTCTAAACACTAACACCAAGTTATATCAAGGCAACAAACCCAACAGAGAGTTTTAAATTCAAAGTGGCCTCAACCACTGACAAACACAACTACCGCACTCAAGCTTGGGCCAAACAAGAGAGAACGATAACATATAAAATGGCACACATTATATACAGAAGGGCATGATGGGAGATGGTGATGATTGCTGAAACCAGGTGTATGGGATAACGGGGGGGAGGAGTCATTGATAAGTGATGATTGGCAATCAGCTGAACCTGCACCACCTGTGGGCGACACACAAACTGAAGGGAACAAACACACTGAACAGGACAGAAAAACAGCACAGAGAACACTAACATAGACAAGGGCACATAGAACATATGTACTTACACTCACCTAAATGATTATTAGGAACACCCGTTCAATTTCTCCTTAATGCAATGCTCTACTCAACAAATCACATGGCAGTTGCTTCAATACATTTAAGGGTGTGGTCCTGGTCGAGACAATCTCCTAAACTCCAAACTGAATGTCAGAATGGGAAAGAAAGGTGATTTAAGCAATTTTGAGCGTGGCATGGTTGTTGGTGCCAGACGTTCCGGTCTGAGTATTTCACAATCTGCTCAGTTACTGGGATTTTCACGCACAACCATTTCTAGGGTTTACAAAGAATGGTGTGAAAAAAGAAAAACATCCAGTATGCGGCAGTCCTGTGGGCGAAAATCCCTTGTTGATGCTAGACGAAAGGTTGTCTAACAAAATGGTTGACTAATGAAAAACAGTATTAAAACAAAATGTAACGTTACTTACTGGAAAAACTGAAATGCGGACTCCTTCGCATACTGAATTCTGCATCTTAGAATCTAGTAATCTTTATGGCATAGCAGATATTTCAGTTTCTAGAACCAGAATTTCACCAGAAATTAACTTCACAGCTATATGCCAGAAAACATAAAAAAACGTTCACATGCTCTAATAAATATTAATAGAGCATCAGCAGCTGTGAGTGACTTGAAGCTGTCGACTAGTGCATTCCTATATTGTAGCAAACTGAGGTAAGGGTCTTTCCAGTCAATTTTAGCTTTGTCTGTAAGTGTTTTTGCTGTTTGTATGGTTCTTTCAGCCTGGCCATTACTCTGAGGGTGATGCAGCCTTGACGTGATGTGTGGGAACTCCCAGGACTTTGCGAATGACTCAAACTCTATGAGTATTGGGGACCGTTGTCTGAGATTATAGTCTCTGCAATGCCGTGTCTCACAAAAGCTGCCTTTAACTTGTGTATTACAGCTTCTGATGTTGTGCTGCGGAGTTTGTCCAACTCAAAGAACCTGCTGTAGTAATCAACGGAAACCAGGTATTTCTCTCCGTTCCAAGTGAACATGTCAGTCGCCACAACCTGCCACGGTCTGTTTGGGATGCGATGAGGTATCATGGTCTCTTTGGGGTTTGATGGACAGAGCTCCGGGCAAGTGGTGCAGCGTTGAACAATGTCCTAAATGCATTTGGACATGCCAGGCCAGAATATGATAACCCATGCTCTCTTGTTTTCCTACTTAAATGTTGGAAAAAGCTTGTGAGGTTTCTGAAATGTGCCCTTTTCTCTCAATGCATCAATAAAATAGATTCAGTCTCTGTTTCTAATGTTTGGTTTTCACTCACTGCATGCACTATTTTCCCTTTGACAGTTTTACAAACCTTAGCAAAGTGGTTGAATTTTCCTTATTTAGTGCAATAATCATTCCCCGCATGAGCTTTATTTCCACAGTAGCCGCAGTTAGCTTAGTTTTCCAAACACAATGTGGTCTCTCACCATTTCCTGTTTGTTGGCATAAGCGCAGTCCTCAAAAGTAGCTTTAACTCGGTCACAAACTGTTCTATTGTTTAGCCATTGGCTTGTACTTTTTCATGGAATTTACATCTGGCAAATATGGTATTCTTCTTTGGCATTGCATATGCTTCGAAGCAGTCGTACTAACTTTTTAATACCTTTGCCTCATCCACAGTGAGAGTCCACGTGTTGAAAATGTCTCTGCTCTTCTCTCCGATCCACAGGAACAGGTGCACTGTTCTCCCTCCCCCTTGCTCTTCAGTGGGCCTGAGAACATTAGCTCCACGTGTTCTCTGAACTTTTTCCATTCTCCAGGTAGATTGGGTGAGTCCCAGTTGATTCTCTGTGAAGGCACTCCGGTGGTGTCCATGTCCGTCCTCTTAATCTGACACCATGTCGTGTTTACACAATTGTAATTCAAAATACAGGATATAATAATGGGCAGAGCAAATATCTTTGAGCAACTTTAATAAAACTGATTTTTTAACTGCCTTGAAACACTGGGCCTTAGGACATCTAGGCCCTACTCTCTAGATGCAATAGGTTTCTATGTAGGTGCCTGATACAATTAATAATATTAAATATTATGAAACACTGGGCCTTAGGACATCTAGGCCCTACTCTCTAGATGTAAAAGGTGTCTATGTAGGTGCCTGATACAATTATTAATATAAAATATTATGCAATCATCTACAAATATTACAGGACAACCTGGTCTATTCAGTTAAGACGGTTCTTGAAGCAAGGCGGCGGAGGGGTGATCTCCAGTACCTGGTGGACTGGGCGAGGTACGGTCCGGAGGAGTGGTGTTGGGTTGCTGGATCCAGCTGTGATGATCCCATCTCTGGCATCAGGACCCCCCGGGACGGGGGGGCTACTGTAACAACTCCCACTCCATGGCTTGGATCCCCCCCTGCTGGTGCGCATCAGCTCCAGCGCTCATTATCTTCATTCTTCTGAGATCAATGATCCCAATTACGCACGTGTCTAGTGTTGATTACCCTCATGTGTTTGTAATCTCCCTTTTCCCCAGTGTGACATGTGCATTTTTGTTTCATGTTACGGTGGATAAGAAAAATAGATTATAGGCGGTTGCCTGAGCATTTAAGTAAACTCTTTTAGGTATATTCACAACATTCTTTTATTAGGCAGTTTGCCTTGATCTGATCTACTATGTCCAGGCGAGTGCCTGTTTACATTTAAGAGAAGGACTAATTGAAAATCGGCCTGTGTGCCACATTTAGTTGTTTGTGCCACTGTAGGTATTGAAGCACTGTGTCTCACCCCATCCTGCCTCCTGCGTCTGACTCCTCACAAATACACACTTAGAAGAAGCACCTTTAGGGGTTCCTGCCAGCGCTGTAATCTAAGGAACACCTAAAGGATGTCCAGGAACCTTTTCAGAGTGTACCAATTACCTACCTGTAATCAATCAAGATGATGTCAAAGCCAGAAATATTCTACTCAGCCTGGGCAGCTCTCAAATGTTGACAATTTGGTCACTATTTTAACATTGTCGATCCAGACCGAGACTGTATAATGTATGTAAATAAATGTTTTAAATGCACACACCAAAAAATTTATCTGTTGACATCAGAGATTTTAAACAAACACAGAAAGCATATTAGCAATTTAACATGATAAAAATTGTCTTTGATAACAAGTTGTAATAATGGAAACAATAATCATGATTTAAACGTTTATGTATACCACATTTTAAATTATGTATAAGAACTGTGAATTGTTAAATGTATTAAAAAGGACATTAAAGATGCCTTCTGCCATATTAGGTGATAATTATGCCTACTGTATTTAGGCCTCTGGGTTCTATAAAACGTGAATATAGGCGATGTCGGGCTAAAACGTGTCTAGGTTTGTATTTTCTCTCTTGTTCTACTGGTTCCAGAGGTTAGGCCCGCCCTGCAAACTCATTAGACATCACTGTACAGCTCTGGTTTGATTGACAGCTCTGTCACTGGTACTTCCTCTACTGTAACAAATCATATAGTACGTAACACATTTGTTGGGGATTCCCTGCAAATCAGGTCTCAGTCCTATCCTATAGCTGTAGTAAACACAATTTAACCAAGAAAGTTGATTTTCAGTAAAGACCTGGGATCAATTAGGGTCAACTGTCTTGCTCAACAACAGAAGGACAGAGGCTTCACCACTGGGCCATCTTGCCACCCCCAAATACAATTTAAAAACATACAAAACCCATTTGAACTTTGACAACAACTATTCCACAAGAAACACATAAATCACTTTTAATTTCAATATTAATATTCATTCTTTTTGTGTCACTTGGATTGAAACTCAGTCTGTGTGATTGACAGGAGAGATTATCAGAGGGGCAGAGTTTTTACCACCATCACTATTACAGGGGCTAAAGTATGGATAGAGTTTCTCAGTGAAGATACAGCCAGTGAAAGAGTAGATATGAGACCTGGCCTCCACATCATAGAAGGAGATCAGACCCTCCTCATAATCCACAAACACCCCCACCTTCTGGGGCTTCTGTCTCAGGGGAAGGGGGACTGAGGGGGAGACTGCAGCTGTGTACTTACTGTCATTCCTCAGCATCACAGACCAGTATCCATGTTTAGGGCTCACTGTGATCTTAGCCTTCCTGTTAACAGACTCTCTGGCCACTCCTATATCCCACTTAGTTTTCCCATTAACCATCACCTCATAGTAAAATCTACCTGAGGAGAAACCCTCCTTTCCCAGAACACAGACCACATGGTCAAATCTCACTGGGTTGTCAGGGACATTCTGCTTTATGTCTCCAAATCTCACTTGTTTTCTATCATCAGACAGGATGAGATAAGGTTGTGCTGTATCAGGGTCCAGAGTCACATTCACTTCATACTGATGAAGCCTCTTCAGCTCAGCATCACACAACCTGGTCACTTCCCTCACCACGGTCTCCTCCAGCTGGGACACAGCTCTCCTCACGGTCCCCTGCACACACAGATCACTGGGAACACTGATCTCAGACCAGTCCTTGGTGGGTGGAGGAGTACAGAGGGATGTGAAGCTCTGGAGGAGGTGGAGGTGGTCCTCAGTGTGTGAGAGCTGCTCCAGATCAGAACATCTCCTCTTTAGCTCTGTGACTTCCTGCT
>JACXGM010022147.1:0-16873 GCA_016801145.1 Umbra pygmaea | reverse complement strand
AAAGAGCCCTCCACACACAGACAGAGGAGAGAAAATTCTCCAGATAATCCACATTCCAACTAAAATATCGGACTTCCTGTTGGTCGGAGCTAATGACTGTAAATTACAAAGTTGTCCGGCTCGATGAGACAAATTTATATACTGAGTGTCGTTACTGTAGGAAAAACTAAACACCCCACTTTTCCCAAAAGCATTTAGAAAGTGACACACTTCCTGCTGCCAGTTGATAGCGCTATAACTTTGACTCACAAAAGTTACATCTATCTGATCGGCCTCTTAACATGAACACAATTCTATCGTTTCATCAAGATCGGTAAATGTATACAGACGTTATAACCGTTCGTGTTTCTTTTCTCGCCATAAATTTGTTGCCTCGCCACGGCCAAACCGTTCGAGATATCAAAAATCTGTTTGCAATTTAGCATCCTCAATGTCTCTTCTTTATGCACACCAACTTTTTAGGGCAAATGGATGAATTCCCTAGGAGAAGTACATTAAATTCCAGAGGAGGCGTTTCCAACGACCCATAAACGACTCATAATATCTGGCTTCCTGTTGGGCTGATGTAAAACTTAGAGCACGAAAGTTGTTTGGCCCGATGAGATCTATAAGTGTACCAAGTTTCATATTATTACATGCAAGCGTGTTTGATTTATGGATAAGTGTTCGAATCCCGTTCCAGGGGGCGCTGTAGAGCCCCCCTGCCACGCCCGGGTACCAGCTTTAGCCCTGCTCTGATGGCCGCGGGTTCTGACCCGTGTGCAAATTTTCAAGAGTTTTTGAGCATGTTAAGGGCCCCAAAAGTGCCCAAAAGGTAGGAAAAAAAAAAAAATAATAATAATCTTAACGAAAACAAAAGGGCCTTCGCCGTTGGCTTGGGCCCTAATAATCTTAACGAAAACAAAAGGGCCTTCGCCGTTGGCTTGGGCCCTAATAATAATAATAATCTTTAGGAAAACAATAGGGCCTTCGCCGTTGGCTTGGGCCCTAAAAAGCAACAAAAATGCTAAATGTACTAGAAAAACGATACAACAACAGTAAAATATATTAACTACAAAAACAATCAAATGGAACAAACATGCAAAATGTGCAAAAAATAAATGGTAAGAAAAAACGAAATAACTATTTACATTATAGTAGTGCTTTTGTTGTGGATTTGCTTTACCCTGTCATGTCTTACTGTACTGTAGCCTAAGCAATATATAGGCTTTCAAGGTAGACATAGAAACAGGAACGGAGTAATGCCCGTAGAGCATAAATTCATTTTTTAAATTTTTCTACCTAATTTGGTTTCGGACTGTCTGCTCGATCTAATTGCATTTTAATATACAACATTTATACACCAAATAACATTGTATGTTATTTCAGAAGTGAAAGAATGGCTTTTGTTGTGGATTTGCTTCACCCTGACTCGAGGAGAGACTTCACTCGCTTGTCTGCTTACAGAACCAATTATGACAATGTAGCCGCGATTTACTGACTCACACAAGAACTCATGAGGGATCGACGACTCATGAGTCCTCGGGGACACGTGAGTCCTCGACGACTCGTGAGTCCTCGGGGACTCGTGAGTCCCAAGGTCTGCGTGGCAAGCTGAGGTTGCAATGTTTCGGACTGTCTCCTCTACCTAATTGCATTTTAATATACTGCATTTATACACCAAATCTACAGCAGGCCTAGCTAGGCTACATGCAGAACATTGAATGTTAATTCAGAAGAAAAATAATGGCTTTTGTTGTGGATTTGCTTTTCACCCAGACTCGAGGAGACTTCACTCGCTCGTCTGCTACAGATCCACTCATGACAACGTAGCTGGCTGATTCTCGCGATTGAGTGACTCACGCAAGAACTCATGAGTGATTGACAGCTCGTGAGTGATCGACAACTCGTGAGTGATCGACAACTCGTGAGTGATTGACAACTCGTGAGTCCTCGAGTGAGTCCCACTCCCGTGTGTTGCGAGTTTGCAATGTTTCCGGCTGTGAGTCTGCAAATCGGGAAGTGCCTATAACGTGTCTCGGACTGTCGCTCTACTCAGTCGCTTAAAGGCACAATAAGTAATATCAATCAAAACAATAACAAAATACACACTTTGCATTAAAAGCAAACATCACTATACATATATTATATATATTTCTTAGTTGTGTACTTACATTATCCTAAATGTTTCCACTAACTTACAAATCCAGAGAAATTTGTAATATAATTTGAAGACACGGGACGTTTCATTTTGTCGCCCGTAAATGGCGTCATATAACCTGTGACTGCTCTAGTTGTTATAAGATCCAGGGAGCCGCCAAACATAACGTGAATAAAGTTTAAAGATTTTTTAACAATATATTACTTTGTCAGTGAACATTTTTTTCTGCCGGAGACGCTAGATTGGAAGGTTGTCATTGACGATGATAACAAAACCCATGATCCCACGCAACCTCCCGACGTCATCCAAGTACATCTTTTTGCTATTGTTTTGATTGAGAGCCCCCTGGCGGCCAAAAATTACATATTGCATGTTTAAATTGACTTGTGGAGTTGTGTTTGCCTATGAAATTGTAAGTTATAATTCTTTTGGCAGCTAAGATAGTTAGGACTAGTAGATAATGTTGCAACAGGTTTGTGTGTGGCACTTTTATCATTGAATTGTATTAGGACTCAACTGATCTGGGTTAATCATACTAGTGACTCGCGACTCATGAGTTATTTTAAAGACTCGGGTGAAAGATCCGAGTGACTCACGACTTAAACAGGTCTAGTCCAGACCTGAATCCAATCGAGAATGTGTGGAAAGAACTGAAAACTGCTGTTCACAAATGCTCTCCATTCAATCTCACTGAGCTTGAGCTGTTTTGCAAGGAGGAATGGGCAAAAATGTCAGTCTTTCGATGTGCAAAACTGATAGAGACATATCCCAAGCGACTTACAGCTGTAATCACAGCAAAAGGTGGCGCTACAAAGTATTAACTTACGCCCAATTTTTCAGTTTTTTATTTGTTAACAAAGTTTGAAATATCCAATAAATTTCGTTCCACTTCATGATTGTGTCCCACTTGTTGTTGATTCTTCACAAAAATTACAGTTTTATATCTTTATGTTTGAAGCCTGAAATGTGGCAAAAGGTTGAAAAGTTCAGAATACGAATACTTTCGCACGGCACTGTAATTGAAGAGATCTGATTGGTCCTGTAGTGATGTGATGTAGTTCAGCACACAGAATGATTGGTTGTACACCACAGGACCAGTTCCAGCTTCAGTCTATTTACATCGTGAGACCCAGGAGAAGAGGCTGAGGAGGGAGGAGTCAGCCTGTGAGCTCGGTAAGGATGAGCATCCAAATTTGGGACAACATGATGATTTTGTGTTCTATTCAAGGGACTCTTTTTTTGTAGGTTTTTGGAAAAGAGTAACTGCCATTATGAAGCTGCCTTCTTTAAGTATAGCCAGAACTTTGTGATTTTTGTGAAAAGATATTGACACTGAAACAACGTATGTATAACATGTCAGCACAAAGTGGGATGTTGGAAAATTATCTTTAAGTATAAAAAAACATATCTGCACAGGGTTGCCAACTCTCACGCATCTGGCGTGACACTCACGCTTTCAGCATCAATCTCACGCTCTCACGCACACGTAAGAAATGTCACACCAAAATCAACTTTTCTCCCCTTTCAATCTGTAAATTTTCTGTTGATGACTAGACCACAGCGTATTAATAACAGGAGAGGAATCCCACAGCTGTAACATCTGCCTAAAACGTTCTCACTGCATGATTCTCTGATCGTTGATTCGCTGAAAACCTTGCACCTGATCAGTTGCGTGTAAAAAGTTCAGATAGTTAGGTTCGGAACATGGTTCGGAGTCGGATCCCACTGATGCCAGGGTTGCCAACTCTCATGCATCTAGCGTGACTCTGGCGTGTTCAGAATTTAAAAAAATAAGCGTTTCCATTCTATTAGCTTTTTTTGCATGAATCACGTTTTATACTAAGTAAACAATTGGGACTGACATTTCTCTATATCTATAATTAGGGTTAGGGTTAACAAAAGTGTTCTCCACACGCATGCGTGTGCACTGAAATTTTACAGAGTCTCACGCCAGCCAAACTCACAAAGGTGGCAACCCTGTCTGCAATATCTGTCAGTTTTCTGATGGAACTAAGAAGACAGATATGGTTCAGCAATAAGAATGGTAATTGTGCACAGTGAGGAAATCAGGTCAGAAGATGTTTGCCCTTCCTGACTTTTGCCTGTCTAGCGAACACATTTAGTTGTTAGTTTAGAAGAGAAGTTCATTATCAATGATTGACAGGTATTTTTGAGATCTGAGATCCTATTTATTGAATAACACAACTTATTAATCATAAGGATTCAGATTTCACGACCACAAGTCCAGCTGGGCCTGCTTTGAGACTGTTACAGAATTGAGCCACTAGATGTCCTCAGTAGCCTGTCTTAGTCCCACCTGTCTAGTTAAAGAGAAAGGTACTTTATTTGTCACATACACATAGCAAAAATAACTCTCTGCATTTAACCCATCCTTCAAGGAAGCAGAGGGCATCCATTAACAGCGCCCGGGGACACACTCTAGATCTAAGCCAGTGCTTTCGTCAGGGGCACTGACTGGAGAACCTAACCTGCATGTTTTTGATGGTGGGGGAAACCAACGCAGACACAGGGAGAACATGCAAACTCCACACAGAAAGGCCCGGGACGACCGAGGTTTGAACCCAGAACCTTCTTGCTGTGAGGCCACAGTGCTATACACTAAGCCACCATGTCTGCTTTAGGCACTGCCCTGCTCTAGGCACTACGGTCACAACGGGTTGGGTTACCATACAGAAAAAAATATTCTTGATAAACTCAAAAAGACCCAATCTGACTGGCAAACTGATCTTTTGATATATATATATTTTTAATTGAAGGACCCTGGAAGGCAGATCTGTAACTAAAAATCATAATTTCTACACCATATCCTTCTAAAATGTTGGTATGGCTTTACTCACCAAAGGTTGTCAACTGCAGAGGAAACTAAATAAAAACAGATTATTATTTCAATGCATATTTAACCCCTCCCTCTAAGGATCTGAGACCCTCTTCTTGTCTAGACAACAACGTAGAAAGAGCTCCAGTAGTTAAACCGGGGGAGCCACATTCTTGAGCGAGTACATTCATAGTCTCTACACAGTGTTGCAAGACACATTCATTTGCTATTCGGAATTCTACTTAAACACTATTATATACATATTTGGCTTAATTTTCTCTGTGTGCTGTACACTTGAATGGACAGTGTTTTGATTATAATTAAACTATAATTAGAATGGTTTAATTGTAAACCAATCCATACCAAATCTCCTTGTTTAATTCACTTTTGTATGAGGATTTCCATAATTTCCTGCTGCAATCAGCAACAATAGTTAAACGTGCAATATGTAATTTTTGGCCACCAGGGGGCTCTCAATCAAAACAATGGCAAAAGATGTACTTGGATGACGTCGGGAGGTTGCGTGGGATCATGGGTTTTGTTATGGTCGTCAATGACAACCTTCCAATCTAGCGTCTCCGCCAGAAAATGTTCACTGACAAAGTAATGTATTGTTAAAAAATTATAACTTTATTCACGTTATGTTTGGCGGCTCTAAGTACACAACTAAGAAATATATATAATATATGTATAGTGATGTTTGCTTTTAATGCAACGTATGTATTTTGTTATTGTTTTGATTGAGATTACATATTGTACTTTTAAGTAATTTACGTTGTCGGTGGACTAGATAGAAAATGTTTTCCTCTCACTGTAATAGAAATAAGTTTATTTTATGAATGTATTCACCTGCCCAGTCGGTGGTGAAAAATTTATATATTTATCTTGTGTAGTTCAACATACTTGAAATAAGAAGATATCAGCAGTAGAAACCTAGCTTCTAAATGGCCTCGGAGGTACGCAGGACTTTGAGTATTCTTATCTTTTAAGGGGATATGAAGGTAAACATGTATGGTTTGTATTTATTTGTGTTTCTTGAAGTAAAAGGGTATAATTTAAATCCTTTTGAATAATTTGCTCTTCTTATTATTACTTTGCGATAAGTTTGTTATGTAGCTTGCTCCTGTTAATTCAATAAAACCATTTGTATTTTAAACACATTTAGAGTATTTTATTTGGTTTATGATCTTACATTATCTCATGCAACATATTTCACACGTACTTCGATGATCCAGATGAGACCAAATTCTGAAGTATGTTTTAACCATGTGTAGCTGAAAAAGAGGACATCACAAAAGGTGTTCTGGCTTGTCCTGTGAATGTGTTGTTTCTGCAATCATAGAAAAATGGATTGGCTTAGAGTAAATTTTCATCGTTTGCCAACGAACCAGATGCATGTACTTTTACAACATAGAACCTATAGGTGTGGATGTCTAGCGCCTCTCCAACGTGAAATCAAGAGAGTTCCTTGGTCATCTCTATATTTAGGAGAAGCCGAGAGGATGTGGAGCGACAGATACAGTGTGCCAACAGACAGTGCCGCACCAGCGCACACCATCCCCCCCCTCGCCTGCCGCTCCATCCCAACCTGGCTCTAGAGAAGATCAGTTATGTGGATAAACTTACATGCAAACTAAGCTACGTGGTCAGGCGAGAGGGCTGATGCATTTGTTTCAGTGGGAATGTTGGAGGTGATTCAGATAAAATGTAAAATCTACAGTAGGTAGAGTTGTATCCAAGAGATTAATTGTTATGATGACAGTTGTGTGTGTTTGAGGAACACAGGGAACACAAGTTCATTAAGTCAGCAGGAACCATGTGTGTGTTGGTTCTAGTCTTTTCTCTGGTCTTGCAGCTGGGAGATGATGGTGATGAGGTTTAGCAGACTAAAGAGGAAGCCTTGATCCTGACCCTGGTGCTCGGTAAGGTCATCCCCATGGTGAGGACAAACGGTGTGGGCAAAGTCTAACATCCTCACATCGACTGCCAGTCCTGGTTCTGAGGGGACCACCGGAGATCCCCCGCCACACACATCCTCCACACTGCCTTTATCGTTCTCCTCTCCTACATCCTCTTCCTCAGACAGACTGTCCGGGAGGCCATTGTGAGTGTGGGATGGGGCCAGTTCTCCGTCGTAGGTGATAAGCAGGAAGGAAGAGTACAACGGTAGGCCAGCAAGCTCTCCAGGGCCGCCTGCAGCTCCAAGAGCCTCCGCAGCGCCGGGGAAAGCAGCTTGTGGCGCAGATGCCGCCCGTCGTGGAAGAACTGGAACAGGGCTTCCGTGAAGCCTGACCGGGTCAGTTTACGCTCGATGTACTTATCCATTAAAATGAACTGGCCGGAGTCTGGCTGGTACACCTGAGACAAATGGTAGAGCAATGGGTTTAGAAAAACATTGTTTTAAAGTTGAAATCTGGGACAATATAAATGATCCAACCTCCTATATTGAGCTGGTTGTGTTAAATGTTGATATGAAATGGGCACGTACATGCATACCCCGTTTTGGGAGAACATTTTTCCCTCAACTGTACCAATTTTACAACCAGTGGCCAAAAATCTAAGACTGAAGTATAATGCTGATGCATTGACAAGAAACTATTAACATTTTCAGTTTGCCTCTTTATCAGTACCAAATAGATAAACACTGTGCCCACCTGCATGCCACAGTGTCGGACTCCAATAGAAGCTGAGGAGCTCTGTTGATACGAGGGCACGTCTTGGATGTCCGCTGACACGTTAGCTGTTTCCCAATGTCAAGGAAGGATCCTTCGAAGTCGGAATTTCAAGGATGCTACGTCATCAAAGTCCGTCGAAGTGCTGTTCCAATGTCAAGGATCCTCCGAAGTTCAACCAAGGACTGAGTCCTTCGTTCAGACAATTTCCCATAGACGGTCAAGGATGCATATGTGTATCCTTCGCGCTCTCACATCACCCACAATCCTATGCGCATGGATTTCCCAGCTCGTTTAAAAAATAAAAAATGGCGGACATTAGTGGAGAAGGAGCAATATGCTTTCAAATGTAAGTATCTTTAGTGTTTAACCTTATTGTACATTTGTTAAAACGGTAGTATATTTAAGTAAAGTTTATCGCCAGTACAAATTGCAATTAATAATTAGCTAGATACATTTCGAGCTAACGGTAGGCTAACTGAACCGGACCTTTTCACTGACGTAATGACGCAATGATGTGCACTTGCAAGCCTGTTCCATTACGCTCCATTTACGTGTTCTTCGACTGCTAAGAAGGACTCTCGCCTAGCCTCTGTAGGACCTGACTTGGAAGGATTCGTCCTACCAAGGAAGGATCCTTGACATTGAGAAACAGCTCCTGTCGCAGTGCTGCCTCCAGTGTCGTGTGCCCGATGATAACAAAACCCAAGTCCAAGTACATGTTTTGCTATTGTTTTGATTGAGAGCTCCCTGGCGGCCGAAAACTACATATTGTATTTTTAATTGAAGTACATTTATTCTGAGAAAAAATACATTTGTAAGATCCAATGAAATGATGACCTAGTTTCAGTTTACTGCCAGATTCAGACTAAAAATTGGGTCCTCTTCCAGGCAAGTTTGTAACAGTTCTAGTTGCTTTGAACTTTAGAAATGCCCTAACAGTATTTTTTAAGAGCTTTTGCCGGATTTATGAAGCTCAACACATTTTTCCCTCACTTGATTTGTGTGTTCTCTGATTTTTCCCATGTTGATGTATGAATAAGGAAATATGGCCTCTGTGTCACCTCCTATTTGTACCCAAGTGAAACAGGAAGTCATGGATTCCTGCCTGAAAGTTCCTAAACACTATGCTCAAAACAGTAAAATCTAAATGGAAATAATGCTTCAAACACATGTTGATCATAACATTTTGTAGGGGTGCCAATAATCGTGGCACGTGGTTTTGTTAGAAATAATTATTTTTTGATGACAGATTTTATTTTCTCTCTGAATAAATGTACTTCAATTAAATGTTAGATGTTCATAATGTTTTTGTTGTGACATTATGCCAATTCACCAAAAGAGGCAATTTTGCTAAAACATTTTTGCTCATTTTACTAGGGGTGCCAATAATCGTGGAGGGTACTTTACATATAGCTCTGGAAAAAAATAAGATGGGACTACAATATTTTCTTAAATCAACCCCATTGAAAACCTCTGGAATGTGAATAAGAGGAAGATGGATGGTCACTAGGCTGTTTAAGCATTTAGGGGCCCTATTTTAACGATCTGAAACGCAAGTATCAAACGCGAAACGCAAGTGACATTCTGGGAAGCTCCCGGGCGCTGCTGCTATTTTACCGGCGGGATAAATGACTCTTGCGCCCAACGCAAATCTAAAATGGGTAGGTCTAAAGTAGCTTCATTAGTCATAGGTGTTGTTTGGGCGTAACGTGCAATAAACCAATCAGAGCGTCATCTCACATTCCCTTTAAGAGAAGGCGCGCTTGTTCCATGGCGGATTGCTATTATAACGGCGGATTGCTATTGATTTTTCTTTTTACAAAATGTATATAAAGAAATGTCACAAGACATAGCCTACTTTCTGATGTTTTGGACTCACTCTCACTAAATCACGAGGTTATGAATGCATGGTAATATTTTTGCAATGTAGTCTAACATTAGACCGAGATTACTCTTCTGTCAAATTAGCTTCTCCCGTTCTGTATTTCTGGGCATTTGGGTTAAGTTGTAACGGCACATGCATGTCAACATCACGTCTCCTGAAGTCCTCTAATATTTCCTAATTAATGTCATCAACACATTCATGATTCATGAAAATGTTGCGTAAAACACAACAAGCCACAAAGAATGCTGCGACTTGAGTAGTGTACCTGTTCTATCCAAACACCTGACGCACATTTTCAGTGTGCCAAATGTTCGTTCAATTAGGCTACACTGCGTGTTTGTGTGTGTTTTCGATTAAACAGCATTTCGCGCACTTGCTGGCATCATAAACTGTGTCATCATTAACCATGTCTTTAACGGATAGCCGTTCTCCCCTTCACAGCCACCCATCCAAGGGGGGATTCCTTAATGGCAAAGTTGCCATAAATCAGTCGTGAGTATAATTTGCAAAAACATGGGTTATTCTACTATTAGCATTGCAAATGATTTGTATGTTGATTGAATGGGTTCCCTTGAGGTTGATGTATATCATTGCAAATAATTCATTCTGAATAATTTGAATAAATGTGTACACTATAGATGTATACCTATTTTTTCACAATAAATTTTAAATAAATTTTCGGACACCACAATGACTTCCCTCGTGTGGTAATATTTTTCCTTCTAATTACGTATTGCAATAATAAAGAACTGCTGCATTTGTGTAGATAAAAGGAGCAAAGTGTATGCGCGTTGTGCACACGCTACATTATGGTTAAGCATGCGCCCTTAAAATAGCATATGAATAACACGCCACTGACTTTTAACCAGGTTTTTCCTTGTCAGTGGCGGAATTGTTTTTGGGAACTGCAAGATAGCACCAGGGAAGTTTGCTCCGAAACACGCCTATTTTTTTCAGTGAACCGCCCAACGAACGCAGATTCCTTCCCTAATTTACCGATGCGCGTCTGTGGAAGGAAAAGTAACATATGCGTCGGGTGTAAGATAGGAATGATACATGCGTTTGTGTAAAAAGTCAATTGCGCTGGGTGTAAGATAGGGCCCTATGTGTCTTTTTAGAAAGAGCTCTACCATCTCCAGGCTGGCCAGAACGCTGCTGCAAGGCTTTTAACTCACACAAGTAATAGAGCGCACATCACATCTGTTTTAGCATTACTTCACTGGTTACCAGTTCATTTTAGAATTCCTTTTAAAATACTGGTTCTTACTTTTAGAGCTTTGCACGAGCAAGCTCCTTCTTACATGTCTGATCTGATACAGCCTCACACGTCTTCCCAGGTTCTGAGGTCATCAGGTCAGATGTTAGTTGTCCACCGCACTCATTATAGAACCAATGTCAATGTCAAATTTATTTATAAAGCACATTTAAAACAACCACAGTTGACCAAAGTGCTGTACAGGATAAGATGAAAATACATGAATATGCAAATACGAATGTTTGGGTTAAATAATATCAGTTTTGGTTAAAAGCCAGAGTGAAAAGGTGCATCTTGAGCAAAGACTTAAAGGTTTGTAATGACTGAGCAGCTCTAACGTGCAAAGGTTCCAGAGGACGGGAGCAGCCACAGCAAATGCTTCAACCCAGAGGGGATCGATCATCTCAGGCACCCAGGTTGTGGAATGTACTGCCCCTCTATTTACGTTGTTTAAATTCTTTTGATTCTTTTAAAAAAGCAGTTGAAGACTGTTATTTAAACAGGCTTTTAGTTAGACGAGGGTTGTTATGGCATTCTGACTCTATGTACCAAATTTATTTGTATTGTTATGCTTTATTTTCTTGTTTTTATTTTTATTATTATTATGTATTGTAAAGCATTTTGGGATGTCTATCTGTGAAAGGTGCAATATAAATAAATGTTACTTGTTTACTCTTAATTTTTTCTAGAGCTATAAATGCGTGAAAGAGGTAATTGGACAAGGACACTTACTGTAGCAAATAGACATTGTAGTCACCGGCCACTTCATTAGGCACATCTTGCTAAGACCAGGTTTGGACTGCCTTCAGAACTGCTTTCATTCTTCATGGCATTGATTCAACAAAGTGCTGGTAACATTCCTCTCAGATTTTGGTCCATATTGACATTATTGTATCATGCAGTTGCTGCAGATTTGTCGGCTGCTCATCCATGATATGAATCTCCCGTTCCACCACATCCCAAAGGTGCTGGATTGGATTTAGATCTTGTGATTGTGGAGGCCATCTGAGTACAGTGAACTCCTTGTCATTCAGCCTGAACCATTGATACAAGGCAGGATGGATCCTTGGTTTCATGCTGTTTACATCAAATTCTGACCCTACCATCGGTGTGGTCTTCTGCTGCTGTAGCCCATCTGCTTCAAGGTTCAATGTGTTGTTTGTTCAGAGATGCTCTTCTGCATACCTTGGTTGTAACACATTGTTATTTGAGTTAATGTTGCCTTTCTATCAGCCCATCTGCTGCTCACTGGATATTTTCTCCTTTTCTGACCATTCTCTGCAAATCCTAGAGATGTTTGTGTGGGAAAATCCTGGTAGTTTCTGATAAACTCTAACCAGCCCATCTGTCACCAACACCCATGCCACATTCAAAGTCTCTTAAATCTTAAAGTTCTTCGCCATTTTGATGTTTGGTTTGAACTTCAGCAGATCATCTTGACCATGTCTACATGCCTAAATGCATTGACATGTCAGGATGTGATTAGCTGAGTAGATATTTAGATTAACAAGCATTTGAACAAGCATGTGTACCTAATGAAGTGGTATATTTGAGTTGAAGCATTGAAGCATCAACTTCATATTTTTATCTAAACAAAGGGATAAATACACATACAATGAATAACCAAAATATAGGCTTATTTATTGGGAGTCAATGGGGAGATTTAAATGTTTTCCCCACGGTATGTTTCCCCCATGTGTTGCTATGACATTTTTAATGTTTGGGTGAGTTCTATGAACCTCTGTACTGCATCTATGGACAGTCTGTCCAAGCTCAGTGGTCCAGTAGTTCCACACAGAAAGCCTACTGTTCTGTTTGTGCTGCTTGGCGTTTCCTTCATCATCTGCAGTTGTCTCTGTTGGAAACTGGGTCTCCAGGGGTTGTGTTGGACGGTGCTGTCACCTTCCAGGAGCACCTCTGTCTGCACGCACCTCAGCTCCATGTCCTTGTCCTGCTTCTCATGATGAAGACTGTGGGAACACAGGAATGAAGGAAGACAGGGTGTCAGGAGAGTCTGAGAGCAGGAGAGTCCTGCTGCGGTACCATGGTGCACACGAAAACACTAAATAGATACTAGAGAGTGATGGGTTTAGGGTGAGCTGTGGGACCCCATTATTTTTACAATAATGTTCCTCAAAAAGATCCAATATATTTAGCTGAATTTATCTCTGAAATCTGTGTTACTTAAAGATAGTGTGCTGGTAAAGCTTAGTAGAGCATGAGTAGCATATACACTGTTCTGTCCATGTGTTTGTTACCGATCGGCTTCAGATCAGTCTATCACTCTCACTTTAAAGAGGATGTGCCACTGAATCTTACCAGCTTGTCATTGTTACACGATCTGTGTTATGTTTTATTATCTGTGTTATAGTGCCTTGCGAAAGTATTTGGCCCCCTTGAATATTTAGACTTTTTACCACATTTCAGGCTACAAACATAAAGATATAAAACTGTAATTTTTTGTGGAGAATCAACAACAAGTGGGACACATGAAGTGGAATGAAATATATAGGATATTTCAAACTTTTTTAACAAATAAAAAACTGACGAATTGGGCGAGCAAAATTATTTAGCCCCTTTACTTTCAGAGGAGACCTGAGACTGGGACGGAGATTTGTCTTCCAAAAAGACAATGATCCAAAACATAAAGCAAAATCTACAATGGAATGGTTCACAAATAAACATATCCAGGTGTTAGAATGGCCAAGTCAAAGTCCAGACCTGAATCCAATCGAGAATCTGTGGATAGAACTGAAAACTGCTGTTCACAAACGCTCTCCATCCAACCTCACTGAGCTCGAGCTGTTTTGCAAGGAGGAATGGGCAAAAATTTCAGTCTCTCGATGTGCAAATCTGATAGAGACATACCCCAAGAGACTTACAGCTGTAATCACAGCAAAAGGTGGCGCTACCAAGTATTAACTGAATAATTTTGCACACCCAATTTTTTTAGTTTTTTATTTGTTAAAAAAGTTTGAAATATCCAATAAATTTCGTTCCACTGAAACGATTGTGTCCCATTTTTTGTTGATTCTTCACAAAAAATTGCAGTTTTATATCTTTATGTTTGAAGCCTGAAATGTGGCAAAAGGTCAAAAAGTTCAAGGCGGCTGAATACTTTCGCAAGGCACTGTATATGATCAGTTATTTGTGTTATATTTTCTAAATGAGTTATACGTGTTATATGTGTTATCTGTGAGCGCCTTCTTACTTCTTGCCCAGGTCTTTGTGTGCAATCAGGAAACCCTGGGCAGAAAGATTCTTCTCTCTTCCCTGAAGCATGTTGCTGGTGAAAGACAGGTCAATATTTTCAACGTCCCCCAACCCGGAGTCACTGTCCAGGGGGTACGCTTTGGGACTCAGGATACCGTTGTCATCCTCCTCAAATCTCACAGATACCACACCTGAGGGGGAGAGAAAGAGAGAAAGACAAATCCCTTAGACATTGACCTTATACTGTAGAATAGTCAATGTAAACAGCTCTAACTTCAGAAATGCTGAAAAGCAAAATATGTTTTTTTCAGAGAAAATATCCAAAATGATGTTGCGTACTTTGAGTTTCCCAGTATTTTAAAAAGTAACTGGGAAGTGTTTGAATCTACAACTCAGAAACCAGCTATGAGAAGGTGGAGATACAACAGCCTTGTTCTGGGGTGCCCTTCCACACAAGGAGGGGCTACACGCCAACTAGAGAGGCCCCCTAAGATCAAACCATGGTGGGGCATTTATCCTCTGTGCTCTGGTCATTCCTCCAAAATCACACCATTATCATTTATTTTTATTGGATGTTACATTTTGGGAAACCTCCCTCTCTCAGTTTGTTCTAAAGTACCTGTAATCATCTGTTTTCAGAGAAGTTAGGACACATATTTTCAGGTAGTTGTTCTGCATATAATACAGCTTAGCAACAAAACTCTCAGTTAGCTATCTTGCTAAAATAACATTGACAAAATAAACGGTAAAAGATCTGGACAAACATGCATCGCAAATTGTAGATCTACATGACAACACAGATTATTTAAATGCAACACCCAGGAAAATTTATTAACATTAACCCCATTGTCAATAAACTAAATCACACATTCTACAGTACATGTTAGATACAAGATATGTTAGAATTGCTCATTGTTAGCAACAAATTCTACTTACAGCTGGGGTTTGTGATGACCGTACGGTCGGAACAGCACCTCTTTTCAGCAACAGCAGTTTAGCGAATTCAGCTTTAAATTGTCCCAGGTTTTCAAAATTGTCTTTTGTGAAATAGTTTGAGCAAATAAATGAGTGTCGATCTTCACCGGGATCTTGTTAGACACACATCAGCCTTGCACGTCGAGTGTTTGGTTCCTTGGGAAGACTATAAGTGTCACCATTCTCTGTACAGCCCGGAACACTGCATTTACGACCGTGGTTCATTTTGAAGATTCCTGAAAAAAATCCTCCTCCAAATAAGGAGGAGCCACCGAGTTGACGTACACTCTGTGGCTTTTTGAGATTCGCCCGTTTTACAGAGGCAGTTTAAAGTTGTGGGATTTGCATAGCAAAGAGGTGTCAATGGGACTTTGAGGTTCACTGTATATCTATTTTACCCACCAAACTATCATTATTAATCTATGACAAGGTAAACTCGGATTTGCATTCTATCACCCCTTTAATAACATAGAAGATATGGGATGGATCACATACTTAGGATGGATTTGAGCAGGAATCATTGAATATTATATGAATTAAATATTAATAGGTTTACATACATGTACATTGTTACGTCCCCTGGTCCAGTGTTGGTGTTTTTGTGCTGTGTTTCTGTTCTGTTCTGTGTATTTGTTCTGTTCAGTTTGTATGCTCCCTCACAGGTGGTGCAGATCCAGTCATCAGACTCCATTCATCACTTATCACTGACTCCTCCCCTCCGTTATCTCATACACCTGGTTTCATCAATTAACGTCAATCCCATCATGCCCTTCCCCTCTATATAGTGTGCCATTTGTGTTTGTGCTCTCTCTCTCTGGTAGGACAGGCAGATGCTCTGCTGGTTTGCGTTTTGGTCGGTGTTTGTATTAAGCATACTTGGAGTGAATAGTGTGGTGTTATTGTGGTAGTGAGAGAGCTTTGT
The DNA here is from genome assembly GCA_016801145.1 of Umbra pygmaea. Classification (NCBI taxonomy): domain Eukaryota; kingdom Metazoa; phylum Chordata; class Actinopteri; order Esociformes; family Umbridae; genus Umbra; species Umbra pygmaea. Next base: position 972 of record JACXGM010022147.1, on the reverse strand, counting down.
TGTATGAGTGTTAGGCCTATTAAAGTGTTTGTGGTATATTCAGTACAGTGTTCATCGTCTCCTCATTGTCCTTATTTGTATTATTAATCATTTGTTCTTTTGTTCACAGTGAGTGAGGAGATTTTAGCTTAGAGCTGCTCCGGAGTGTACATCTTGCCCCCTAGGGGACTCCCTTGTCTAAAGCACACTACTTAGACCTGGTATGGGCCACCTACAGAAACTTTGGGTAGGGCACCTTGACCATGTACCAGTTTAGTTTGTTTTGTGTGGGAGATAGGACATGTAAGGGGGTGGGGGACTTTTTGTTTAGTTCTTTGGTTTGGTACCCACAGTCTTCTCACTTACCTAATTATGTTTACTGTGGCAAATAAAGCCCATTTGGTACCTGTTTGTGATCTCTGAAATAGTCTTATGCCAACGATTAGAAATTAGGGAACACATAGAACTAATCTTTCTGTTTTACACCACAGGACCAGAGGTAAACTATTTACAACGGGACACCCAGAAGCAGAAGAGACAGAGAGAGACATCAGCATTAAAGCTACAGTTTTCAACATCCAAGCTTGGTAAGTATGAGAGAGACTGGAAGAAAGGAGGTTGGTTTAGGGAACATGAAACTCTGTTGAATAAAACATATAATAATAGTTTTATCTTATATTAATATTTACTGTATGACACATAAATTGAAATTATTTTCAATTAATGGATAGATGACTCAGCAATTAACCAGTTTAGTCAATCAAGGATTTAAAAAGTGTATTCCATCTTAAAGGAAATGATCAGTCATCCAGTAGAGGAGATGAGGAGGAAAATGAGGGAATATGAAGAGAACATTAAAGTGAAGGACTCAACAGTGGAGGAGATGAGGAAAAAACTGATGGAGAAGGACTCAACACTGGAGGAGAAGAATAAAGAAGTGATGGAGAAGGACTCAACACTGGAGGAGAAGAATAAAGAAGTGATGGAGAAGGA
>JACXGM010022146.1:0-16873 GCA_016801145.1 Umbra pygmaea | reverse complement strand
GACCTCTTGTAAACAGGTCAATAGTACCACTTTGTCAGCATCTCTGGACAAGTATCTTTTTAACCCATCTGAAAGGCCAAGACCTCTTGTAAACAGGTCAGTAGTACCACTTTGTCAGCATCTCTGGACAAGTGTCTTTTTTAACCCATCAGAAATGCTATGACCTATTGTAAACAGGTCAGTAGTAGATCAAAATATCTGACATAATAACCAAATGTATCCTATTAAAATTCTATATTTGTGGATAGAGCCAAGGCTGGTGTGTGCTCACAGAAGATCCACGGTTATGTCGAGTCACCATATCTGAAGAACAGTTTACCAAAGCATAAACATGTTTCACGTTTTGCTTCATTGCTGATGCAAGTGGTCTTCATATGTCTCAAATCTGACATATAACCTTACATGGATGAGAATAGGCCGTGACAACATTATTAGTGTATATGTCTACTCAGCAAACCAGACGTTTTGCAACTATGCATTGACCAGGGGAGTCATCTCGGTAGATGGAGACCAGCTGACACAGTGTTATTTTTAGCCATATCGGCATGGGCAGTAAGGCTTTTCGCTGGCCATCCCATCCCTGTATGGTGGACCGACAGACAGATGGAGAGTACAGCTTGCTTTGTTTGTACCTGAGACATGATGATTGGTGGTACATGGTTGGACAATCATTCTCAGGGTTTGTAAACGTCAGCTCAGACAGTTATTTCTCTTGATATTGGCTTTGTGTAAACTCCAGGAAGTGTAGCTGCTTCATCATAAGCTAACTGTAATAAATAAACAAAAGTACAGTTAGGCTACCTTCTCAAACAATTCAAACTGTCTCAAGTCTTCTTCTCTGGGTCTTTCGGAAGACACCTGTTCTCTTCCCTTTAGCCACCCTTGCATTTCATTCATTTTTTGGGGTCTTTTCTGCCATAATCCCCTCCCTCTCGTCTTCAGACTTCACCCTCTTCTTTGTAGGCTCCTCCCTCTCCTCTTCAAGCTCCACCTTCTCCATTTCACGGAGCCAGTGCCAACGTCTTAGGCCGATTTGAATCCGCTAGGCCATCTCCATGATCTGAGGCAAAGAAGGGGAAGATTAGAAGATGCCCTGGAACAGTCTCACTCTCAGCTAAGCTTAGCACAAAAACCGTGTCTGCACAAAAGTAATTAACCTATATAAAATAATTAGATAACAGACATGCTTAAGAGTCACAAGTGAAGGTGTCGAGGGCTGTAGGTCAAGAAAGACTTGTATCATAAATACTGGGTCTTTTGGCATAATTGAGTTCACCGGTTGTTTTTTGTTTTGTTAATGATGAACCAAACTGTTGACTTAAGCCCAAGGTTTTTCCAATGTTCCTGATTGATTGATTTTTTTATTTCTGAACCTTATGACTGCCAGCCTAATTTTTATTGAAGATGGCTGCAGTACAGGCCTGGCAGAGCATCACCAGGGAAGATACCCAGCGTCTCGTGATGTCGATACATCACAGACTTCAAGCAGTCATTGCATGCAAAGGATATGCGACCAAATATGAACAATTATTACTTTGTTCTACATTCTGTTGAACTGTCCAATGTGTTTTGTTGACCTTCCTGGACGGATCATCTGATATGCAAGAATATACCCTCGAATTACAGCTGACAGTCTGCACTTCAACCTCATTGCGAATGTATCATTTCAAACTCAAAGTGCCTGAGTACATAACCAAAATAACTTAAAAATTGTCACTGTCCTATTGTCTGCCAATCAGCAGTCCGTCAGATGGCAGGCCCTCTCAGATAACATCCTTTACGTGACGTAAAACACGGAACAAATGCAGCTGCTCGACCTGCCATCAGCTACATGCCCAGAGCGAGGTTAACGACAACATTAAACTTTTGGGCAGTAAACAACAGCAGAGTACTGTCAGTACACAACAAAGTAACAGTAGCCTTGTTACATCACTGCTATGAGCAAGCTCCACCAGAACAGACCTGCCCTCATCTCCAACCTCCCCTGGCCACACCCACCCACAGGCCACACCCACCCACCGGCCACTCCCCGCAAGCCACCAGCTCCATGTCACCCAACCGCCCCAAACCCACCCATCTCCCTCCCACCTGCTTTAGCTTCCCGATTTGTCTCTCCTCATGTCATGTTTGAACAAAGTAGCTTTCATACATGACTGGGTTTCCATGGCTACGAGGTCTGGCAATGATCATTTGATGGGATATATAGAACCCAGACCCTGGGTGCTCTGCAGATGCCAGCGTTCTGCCAGGCATTACCCTCTGAGGGAACAAAGAGAGGAAATGTGAGCTTGACAGAAGAGCTTGAGGCTTTCAGCTTGAAATAGACCTGGATTTCTGAAATGTTTTGTAACTGTTTTGATTAAGTTTTAGGCACCTTGGTTACTTCCGTCGCATGGGAAGAGCATGCATTCAGAAGGGGGAAAGAGTGAGGGAGATGTGGACAAAAGCGTCCCGCATAAACGGCTTTAACTCAAAAGTGTTTACAGTAAGAGAGTAAGAATGTAGGGCTGATGTGAAATGCGTTCTTCTGGAGGTGATAATGATTTGCTTTGTTTTTCACTGTGGGGCGAAAGGTGAAGTCGGGTCCTTGGCTGTGGTGGTACTGTATTCCTGGATATCTTCCTGCTGGGACAGTGGAGAGCCTCTCAGTTGTGGGTGGTCTGTGAGGCAGCAGTGGGTACAACCATGTCTGCACTGATCTAAATAGTCTGTTGGCGTCTTTACTGTAAATGTACTTAAGGTATTTATTTTACTCTATATCACATATAGACAGAGATGAAGTGAGAAAGGTATGTAGGGTGAGACAGAGATGAAATGAGACAGGTAGGTAGGGGGAGACAGAGATGAAGTGAGACAGGTATGTAGGGTGAAACTGAAAGGAAGTGAGACAGGAATGTAGGGTGAGACAAAGATGAAATGAGACAGGTATGTAGGGTGAGACAGAGATGAAATGAGACAGGTATGTAGGGTGAGACAGAGATGAAGTGAGACAGGTATGTTGGGTGAGACAGAGATGAAGTGAGACAGGTATGGAGGGTGAGGCAGAGATGAAGTGAGACAGGTATGTAGGGTGAGACAGAGATGAAGTGAGACAGGTATGGAGGGTGAGGCAGAGATGAAGTGAGACAGGTATGTACGGTGAGACAGAGATGAAGTGAGACAGGTAGGGAGGGTGAGGCAGAGATGAAGTGAGACAGGTATGTAGGAAGAGACATAGATGAAGTGATCGGTGCAGTGTGTTTTGGGCCCAGTCCCGGCCCCATGATCAGAACTTTCCAGTACTGTGTGTGTAGGTGTGCGTGGGTGCGTATGCGTGTGTGCGTGCGTATGCATGTATGTGTGTGTGTGTGTATGTGTGCGTGTGTGCTTATGTGTGAGTGTGCGCGTGTGTGTTTGTGTGAGTGTGAGTGTGTGCGTGTGTGTGTATGTGTGCGTGTGTGCGTATGTGTGAGTGTGTGCGTGTGTGTGAGTGTGTGTGTGTGTGTACGTGTGCGTGTGTGCGTATGTGTGAGTGTGTGCGTGTGTGTTTGTGTGTGTGGTGGTAGACAAGTCTGGATCACTCCGAACCTTGTAGTGGAAGCATTTATCTAAACATGAATCAAAGAGGTAATCTGAGAACTATGCTTGAAGTCCAAAACCCAAATCTAACATTGAAATAGAGTGAGATTGAAAGTGAGAGAGATAAAGAGAGAGGGAGGAGAGAAGGAATAGTTACCACATCACCAGAACCCACAAGAATCAGTTTGAATTCAAACCGAGTTTGTTTGACCAATCAGGTACCTTCATTCCAACCTATGCATGTGATGTCACACATCCCTGATTCACAGAGGTGACTGAATGGGGTTTGACCAGAGTTCTTGTCCATCACAAAGGAATGGAAGGTTACAGTGTTGATGAGAGTCAGGCTGGGTACCTCCCCCACTACAAACCTCCCTTGAACATATCAGATTCTGGATGAGGCAGATGTGTTCAGAAAACCACACTGTGTAGATCCAGCTTTAGACAGGTAATGGTCCTTGGCTTCGATGTTGATAAGAGACACAGGGGGTTCTCAACCCACTACAACCACGCAGGGCCACACCATCAATCCTCCCCGAAACATGGACTTGTTCCACTTCAGACACAGTAGCTCACCAGCCAGTACATACTGAATGTGTCTCAAATTCAATAAAACTGTTTGAAAAACCTTGGCCACGTTGACCGTTTTTCACTTGAGGAGATGGAACGCTTCATCAACGTGTCTAGCCACCTAAAGAGGGTCGTTATTGCTCTGTGACGTCACTGTGGAACTGCCCACAGACCCTACCGGGTCATTGAATATTGTCCCATGTGAAGGACACATATCTGGGTGTTATAGTGTTCTGGCTGAGCTTCTCACCCCCTCCACCACTACTGGGCCCAGAACAGGGTGGAGGATATCTGGATTTATTGGTGGGACGGCCCACTCAGAGTCAGAGGCTGTGGCTTGCCAATCACAGCACCATAACCCCCTGTAGAGGAGACATCTCTGAGACAAGAGATTAACAAGGCAAGAGGGAGAGGCCTTGAAAGATGTGAAAGCAGAGAGAGAGTGTGGGAGTAGGGAGTTAGAGGCAGCTAGTAAGGTGTGACGACAACTAGGCCAATGGCATTCAATTACACATAATGTCACAAATATGTGATAAAACCCAGAGGTTTTGTGGGGGATATCTTCTTAGCAAACCTTTAGCCCCTTAGTACTAATTTAGCATTGTTTAAATGCCGTAGACTACCGGCATCGGAGTATTGTTGCTGACCATGTCCATCCCTTTATGACCACAGTGTACCCATCTTCTAATGGCTACTTCCAGCAGTATAACGTGGCATGTCACAAAGCTCACATCATCTGAAACTGGTTTCTTGAAAATGAATTCACTGTGGTCTCCACAGTCAGCAGATCTCAATCTAATCGAGGACATTTGGGATGTGGTGGAACGGGATATTCGCATTATGGATGTGCATTCGACAAATCTGCAGCAACTGGATGATGCAGTAATGTCAATATGGACCAAAATCTCTGAGGAATATTTCCAGCACCTTGTTGAATCTATGCCACAAAGAATTAAGGCAGTTCTGAAGGCAAAAGCGAGTCCAACCCGTTACTAGCATGGTGTACCTAATAAAGTGGCTAGTGATCAGTTAACCAGAGTATAACGGTGTTATTGATGAGTGTTAAAAGGTGGTGTATTCACAAAGCAGAAAGCAATATGTTTAATTACATCTGATTTATTGAGTGACTTTTTAGTAGTCAGTCTATGGACTTAGTTGAGGATTGGCAGGAAAGTGTATTTTACAATAAATTAGATTCGCCCATACCACAAATATATTTAAAACTAAAATGGACAGTCTTCTGAGAAAGCATGTTTACAGACATATTAATTAATATGCAATGATTGACTAAGTTTTGGGCTTTAGCCAAATCAATAAGTACAGCCGCAGTACTCGCCAGAGAAGGCTGAGGCCCTCTAATGACTAAGCGCCCCTCTTTTGTTGTGTCAAAGTGCATGAACCATAGAAGTAGAATGGCCATTGAACTGTTTGGCGTGGTCATTCAATTAGTACACAACAAAATGGTGGTTGTTGTTAGTTGTCACGGTGACAACATGTTTCAGTAATGTGTGTCGCACTCAGTAGTTTGAGAGTATACTCTTCATTTAGAGAGTATTGTAATATTAGCATTTATTGAATATATTTTGATGACTTACCAATACAATTATGAAGCAATTAAATCCAGCACTTCCTCTTCACCAACAAGGCAGGCCACTAGTGAGTCCACGACTTGCTGCAAATCTGTTTAATATGGAAGTAGGCAGCTAGATCTTTGCAATGGTTTGGAACACATAAAAATTGCTGCCGCTCAGACTATTCTGCTACATTGATTTTAATTGGAATGGCCATTCTATATTTATTCTATTTCTATGGCACGGACGCTGCACACCACTGCATGCTTTTGACTCAACAGCCTTGTTTTGTTTTCTGTCTAGGTGTGTGTGCACATGACAGTTGTGTGGGTACAGTGCGATATGAACCGTGTGCGGATGTGAACGATGGGCTGTAACAGTTCAGCCCCCTTCCCCCCTGTGTGAGGCCAGCGAAAAAACATCTCAGCGCTGGGTCACTGTGATGCCTGGAAGAACTTCTCTACCTATCTGGAGTTCACCACTCAACCAGAGCTGGCAGCAGTGGTGTTTGGCCTCTGTGTGCTCGGCTCCCCCTTTGGCATGCCAGCATGTTTGTCTGGCTCTGCCTGTCAGCCAATGGAAATACAGATATCCACAGCTGTGGACACAGTCAACTCTTAACAGTACCATGTATGTTTTTCCAGCCCCTTTTTTCTCCAGTTGTATCTGCTGCTTCATGTCATAGAAACAACTTTCACTAGATTCTGAATTGGCAAAGATAAAGAAATATGTTGGTCACAGGCATCCACGCCTCACCGTTCCCCCCTACCCCAGGATGTCACATGCATCAACATGTGTGAGGGCATTCTCAATCACCTGACCACATCGGGAGCTGTTGCAGGACCATTACTCAGCCAACTACTACAATTAAGCTTGCACGATTTCAGCCCAAAACAAGCAGTGGCTAGAGCGCGGCAAAACCAGACAGCCTATCTATCAACCTGGATAGTGCCCAGTCAGTTTCAAATAGCCTGTGTGTGCAGGACACTGCCGGTATTCTAAACAGGATTTGAACCCCTGGCCGCAGTGATCCGGCTGCACTGTGAGACAGTGACTTAAATCACGTCACCACTCCGGCGCTCCATGATTGTGATTCTGCCAGAGGGATCTGGCCATGATTCACTTATTATTCAATGCTAATTAATTTAATTAATAAATTAATTTCTGTAATAACTCATGCATGTTCTAAAAGGATTTTGTCATTTTCACATCCCAAATTAAATGTTCATAGCTTTTCACAATGGCTTAACTGCACATTTTGCACTAGCAAAATAATAATACATTCAAGGATAAGTTCACAGGTTAAATAATTTCTTTGATATATATATATATATATACAGATCAGCCATAACATTATGACCACCTGTCTAATATTGTGTAGGTCCCCCTTTTGTTGCCAAAACAGCAGCCCCATATGCAACAAACTGTGATACACTGTGTTCTGACACCTTTCTATCAGAATCAGCATTTACTTTTTCCGCAATTTGAGCTACAGTAGGTTATTTGTTGGATCGCACCACACGGGCACCGCTTTTCCTTTCTTCGACCACTTTTGATAGGTACTGACCACTGCAGACCAGGAACACCCCACAAGAGCTGCAGTTTTGGAGATGCGTTGACCCAGTCATCAAGCCATCACGATAGTGCCCTTGTCAAAGTCGCTGAAATCCTTACGCTTGCCCATTTTTCCTGCTTCTCCATTTTATCCTCAAAGGTGATGTTTAAAGCAGGAAAATTGGGCAAGCTTAAAAAATTGCGGATAGGTTCCACCTGCCATTCCATGTTAGTCAGAATAACTTCTATCTGTGCTGCCAGCACAGCATATTTTAAAGCTACATTTTTAAAGAGTGTATCAGCTTTGTTTAGCTGCATTTTAAATTGTCAAACAAAGCCTGAAACTTTTCTTCTCCCCAGTTTAGTTTGTTCCACTTTCTGGTTGTGGTTTCTTCATTTCAGTGGGATTTTCTTTGTGTTTTCCATTTTTTAGGCAGATTTTGTGGGCATGCAATTTGGATACAAGGCTAACTTTATATTCATTTCATTGTGTGGAGAGCTAAATGTCATAAAATGTAACATTTCTGTGGGTAATGATTATAGCTGTACCCAGTTGAACTGATGGTTTACATTATTAATTAAACTGATTTAAATGTAAGTCAACATCTAACAGCTCTGACAGACTGGGCTTCAAACTCTAACACAGAGAAGGACGACGTGACCACAGTTCAGGTTAGTTGGCTAAATAGAGTATTAGAGGATGGGAGCTCTCTGCTGTGACCTCAGGAAATGTGAGTTTGAGATCACAGATTTTTCTTGACTCATCTGACGCACCGCAGTCACTGCCTGTGTTCTCTCCCTTTCAGATTTTCTCATCAAAGGTCTTATATGGTCTCACAGGTTAATATTGGTCATATTGATTTTGCCCTGACAGTCAGTGGGTAAGGCCATTCATAAATCACCATTGAAATGAGGTCTTATCTACAGTGCTACTTTAAAGTACTGTATAATGAAGGAAAAAGGTTTGGTCCCCATGATATACTGTACCAGTACCAAGCCAACCGCACCACCTTTTCTAGGGCTCTGTGTCCAGCTCGTGGTGTTGCCGTACCAGGCGGTGAAGCAGCCTGCCAGGCTGCTCTCGATTTGGCAGATGTAGAATTTAGCAAGAATCTTCACTGTGTGGTGTTGTAGGCCATCTTTCTACTTGAGGGTGACCTGACAGGAAGTCCAGTATCCAGCTGCATGTAGCATATAGCATGCCCAGTGACCCCAGCTTGGTGATATGGCTATCACAGCTTGTGGTGGAACTGGATTTTGACAAGACTTACAGATATTTTCCAAGGAGTAAAATAAATTAAAAAAGTGACATTCAACATTGTTATAACCCAAACTAAGGCCTTTGGTGTGGGACTGTGTTCAAGGTTTTGTCCTTAACAACCCCTCAGCCCACTGTGTTATCAGGTGAGCTCAACCCATTCATCACTGTTGTCATCTAACGGTGTCTGTATACATTGTAAGTTGACTGAATAAGTAATGCAGTCTTTAGTCTAACACACAGTTAGAATGTGAGACACGAACAATGAGAGATATGCAAATAGATGCACAGCCCAGATATCATTAACATGTACATATATAATGTGAAGATTTTATTGAAAAACCAATATGTCTCAGGGAGGTGTTGGGTAACCAGAACAGCTTTAATTCACTTTGGCATGGATTCTAAAGAGTCTATGGAACGCTACTGGAAAGCTGGAATGCCATTCTTGCCTAAGTCATTCCCTCATTGGGTGTTTTAATGAAGGGGTAGAGGGCGATCTCTAACACATTGACCCAAAATCTCCAATAGGTGTCCAATTGGGTTAAGGGTGACTGTGAAGGCCACAGCATATGATTCATAACATTTCATACTGATCAAACCCTTCAGTGAACCCTCATGCCCTGTGGATGTAAGCATTGTCATCCTGAAAGAGACCACGCCCATCAAGATAGAAATGTTTTATCATGGGATAACATTGATCACTCAGAAACTGTTTGTAATGATTTGCAGTGCCCTTCCCTCAAGTGGACCTCAAGTGGACCTAAACCATGCCAGCAAAATGCCCCCCCAGCATCTGCATTATCTTATGTTCCTCCACCTCATTCACGTTTTTCCCCTAATTGTCATTTGTCTGTATATCGTACATAGGAGATACACATGAATGGATATACTAAATAATGTATCATTATGGAATGTGAATAGGCATAAAAGTATACTTTGTTCAGGTCACATCAGATTGTCTGAAAAACATGTTTTCCGAATGTAGAATACAGGTAAAGGATAATGACTTAAAACACATGTTCCCTAATGAAGGATGCAGGTAATGGATAATGACTTAAAACACATGTTCCCTAATGAAAGATGCAGGTAATGGATAATGTCTTAAAACATATGATCCCTAATGAAGGATGCGGGTAATGGATAATGACTTAAAAAACATGTTCCCTAATGAAGGATGCAAGTAATGGATAATGACTCAAAACACATGTTCCCTGATGAGGGATGCAGGTAATGGATAATGACTTAAAACACATGATCCCTAATGAAGGATGCAGGTAATAAATAATGACTTAAAACAAATTTCCTAATGAAGGATGCAGGTAATGGATAATGACTTGAACACATGATCCCTATTGAAGGATGCAGGTAATGGATAATGATTTAGAGGACACAATCCTCGCTTATAACTGGGTGAGATAATTTTCAAGTGTAAAATTTACAAACTGTTACAATGGGACACATGTACATTTTTCCATTAAAAAGCTTAAATGTCCCATTTTTCTAATTGGCAAATTTTCACAATAGTCACCCTACAAGCGCCCCAATGTAAAGAGATCACCCACACACTCTCTGGATATATGTGTGTGATGTGTAGAAGGTGGTAAGCTGCAACGCCAGTCTCTTTGGTGTATGAAGGCATGGTTTAGTGAGGGTAGATGGGGGGATGGGAGAGGAGCTGTTTTGGTAGGAAGTGGCAGGGGGCTGATGTAGGGGTGGGTTGGGGGAAGGGGAAAGAAGGGTGTCAGCGAGATGACGAGTTCCCATCAGGATCTGAGGACACACACATGGCTGAGAATTGTGCCATGGATGCCAGGCTGGATACCAGGCTATGAGGTGGTCTACTGGCTTTATTTTACTATGGGCTAACACATACACAGCTCCCCATTCAGTCTCTCTACTAGTGTGAGACTGTGGGTACCATGGCTCCGTGGTGGAGGGGGATCTGCGTGTTCGTGTATTTATCAATTTATGCATGTGTAGTTATTGGAGTGTGCGTGTAGTATGTGTGTTTAGTGTTGCGATGTGCGACAACTGATTTCTCATGGGGTTCTCTATTAATTTATGCATTTATGCGTTATGCATCATCTGCTTTGGGGAAAAGATTGATGGATGGGGGGATGATGAAAGGACAAAAAGGGGACAAAAAGAGAGAGAGGCGGATGGGGGATGGATAAGAGTTGAGATAAATGGATGGAGGCGATATAATGTGGGGGAGAAGGAGGTGTAAAGGAGCTAGATGTTACTCTTTATCTCCATGACTTCAAACCCCATCCTCCAGACTGTCTCGTTCAACCCCTGGGCCCTTGGTGAAATGTCTGCACGCTTTGGTGACTGTAAAGCTCACTGTTCCTCTTGCAAAAACCATGCAGAGTCTGGTACTGTGACCCCTGATAGAGCAGTGGCACACCATGCCCCACAACAGAGGACCACGGCGTCTCCACAGCCACACAGCTAAAGCCCAGTACAGGTCATTGGTGTTCCCCAAAACACACAGCTTTTGCAGGATCCCCTCCCTACAACACACACACACTCACACACACTGAACACACACTAAATACACACACCACCGCTGCACTCACAGCCCATCCCCAATCGTCAGATGTTTTGCTTTGCTTTAATAACAAGACTGATGCCATTTAAATGCCTCGCTTCATTTAACACAGTGGAATCCCAGCTGCTTTTGGGTTACTGACTTCTTTTTCTGGCACAGAAGTCAAGTAATTGTGTAGAAACCACTATGAATAGCTGCAAAAAATAAATTATTATTTCTCATGCTACTAGTAATAATCCCTTAATATTAATATATGATAACATATCAATTCAATAAATAAACACATATTAAAATAATTTGATGTGATTTAAAATATTAATGTCTGAGGATTTGATAAATTTAAACATTAGATTATTTTAACATAATTAAATTAGCAATTCAACATAATTTCCATTGCATCAAACACAGAGCAATGTTGGGGTAAGTATGTAAGGTAGACGTAAAGCAATTTGGGAGCACATCTTATAAACTATGTCCTTAAATCAACCCCCCTCCCCCAACTACCCATCTTTCTACCCTGCTGTGCCCCCGGGTGGTGCCAGATACACTTCCCAGAGGCCATTCTGTGCCCTATAACTCCATAAACATTACACAACACAGACAGATGACGGCCCTTCTCCAGAACTAAAATACATGTAGAAAACAGACTGGGCCTTGATGAGTCCACGTGAAGTTATTGAATAAAAATAACCTTTCCTGATTCATCTTTTCATCTTTTTCGCTTTCGAACATTTTTGAGTTTAAAGTCTCTATATGACAGTATTTTATGTGGTTCTAATTGATCATATCTCCACGAATACCTAATACCTTGAATTTTGTTTCCTGAAAAACTTGGTGAATATGATAGATCCCTGTGAACACAAATATATTTTCCAATTGACTGAATCACATAGGGATTTTGAGAAACATAAAATTAAGTTTAATTGAAAATAATGTGTCTAATCGCTTGTTTCGGACACGGTGCATATGTTCAACAAGGCTTAAAGTGTTTTGCTGCTGATTTTTGTTTGTACTCAGTGTCTGGTGCATCTCATTACAGTGTCCAAATATAGTCAGCCAGCATTAATGGATCCAGTTGCCCTGATCCAGGTGCTTTTGCTATTTACCAACCTAAGTCCCTGACCAGGTTGTTTAATTCTGATGTGTTGTTATGTTATGTTTATAGATGAGGCTCACCAGACATACTGGTACATGGTTCCAAATCCAGATCAGTGTCACTGTCTTTGTCCAGCTGGTGCATTGCAGCGTCTTCATCTGTTTCATCTAAGCTCCATTTATCTGGTGACTTCAGTACTGGAAGACTGTCGTAATGGAACACTGGTCTCATGGCTGAAGGCAGATTGGGGTATTCAGTTGATTTCAGAAAAAACAGAGACATTAGACAGAAGTAACAGTCCGTCATGTGATCCTACTGTTCTCGCCATATCATCGGGGCAGCAAACAACATTACTTTCCGAATACTTGTGAGCCAAGCTCTAATATCGGCAGCACATCTAGTCTTGATCACCAATCTCACAACCAAAGTGAAGCATATGCTTTCTTAACAAGTCCAATCATGGTTTGCCTTTGAAGCTTATGCGTGTGGTCAACACAAATGTAGCAGAACATATCACAGCTGTTGCAACATTGGCGAGACAATTCTGCAGTCACCAATCGTCCTTTAGCAAGTCTATAACTGGCTTACATGTTACATAGCTTACATAGACAATGCTATGCCATGAAGCAATCACATTTAAATACATCCAAACTGATATCAATGTAATTTGTAGCATCTGTGCATGAGTGCTGCTTTTATAGCCTTTCCAGACATTATCTATCCAGCTTAAGCATGCCCAGAAATGCCCAAATTCTTTCTGTTCCACAAATGCTATGCAAACTGCCCTGAACACATTTCTGCCTGGACATGCCTGAGCTAAACAAAGCATCTATAACATGAGTGAAATAATAATCAAAACTTCAAAGTTGCCAATTTCAAAGTAAATCAGTTTCTTAATGTAATGTTTAAAACATTTCTGTAGATGGTTTGTTATATACAAGGCTCTGACTGCCAATGTATCTGAGAACAACTGAGAGTACGTGTTGGCCACTTCTGTATCAGTCTGCACTTGAAATACCACAAGATCCAGAATTCAATACAAACTTAATGCCCATCCCCTAGTAGAGTCGCTTCCAGTGACGTCGAATATAGTCTAAGAATGTGGCCTATGAGACAGAAATTCACTGCAACTAGTAACATTTACAGCATGTCACAATATCGTCCAAGAGCTATATGGCCTATCTTTCTTCAGTAGGTACAGATTGAACAATAATCTGTCACAGATACATTTCTAAATTAACTTGCAATTATCACACAATATGCACATATACAAAAGGTACTTGCTAGCTAGGCAGCTAGCTAGTTAGTTCCCCGTCAACAGCTCTACTTCACAAAAAACAAATACAGTGGGTCTAGAAAAGAATCACCCCCCTCTAAAATAATCACATTTTGTTGCTTTGCAGACTGAAATGAAGACAGACACAGTTTTTGTTTCATTCAGCTGTATTTAATCAGTGCAACTAATAACAGCCAAGTGAAAGATATAACACCAACATGTCAGAAGAAACAAATAAATAAAAAACATAATCACTGAGTTGGAAAAAGGATCACCCACTTGTTTCAGTATTTTGTTGAACCACCTTTTGCTTTAATTACAGCCTTTAGTCTGTTGGAATATGTCTCTACTAACTTTGCACATCTAGACTTTGCAATATTTGACCACTTTTCTTTGCAGAACTGTTGAAGTTCAGTTAAATTTGATGGTGACCATTTGTAGACTGCTGTCTTCAAAACATTCCACAGATTTTCAATGAGGTTTAAGTCTGGACTCTGACTAGGCCATGCAAGGACATTCACCTTTTTCTCCTTCAACCACTGTGTGGTCAGTTTTGCTGTGTGCTTTGAGTCATTGTCATGTTGGAAGGTAAATCTTCTTCCCATTGAAAACTTTCTAGAAGAGAGCAGCAGGTTTTCCTCAAGATTTTGACAGTATTTTGCCCCATCCATTTTTCCTTCTATCTTGACAAGTTCTCTAGTCCCTGCTGCAGAGAAACAACCCAATAACATGATATTACCACCTCCATGCATTACTGTAGGAATGGTGTTATTTAGATGGTGAGCTGTATTGGATTTTCGCCAAACATATTGCTTGGCGTTGAGGCCATACAATTCCATTTTAGTCTCATCTGACCATAACATCTTTTTCCACGTGGCCTTAGAATCTTCAAGGTGCATTTTGGCAAAGCTCAGTCATGACTGGATATGGCCTTTATTGAGAAGTGGCTTTTTTCTTGCATACAAGCCACATCTGTGGAGAATTTGTGATATTGTTGTCACATGCACACAATGACCACTCTTTCTCATCAATTCCTGGAACTGCTTCAGAGTTGCTGTAGGCCTCTTGGCAGCCTCTCTGACAAGTTTCCTCCTGGCTCTTTCATCCAGTTTGGAGTGACGTCCTGACCCAGGGAGGGTCTGTGTTGTCCAAAAATACCTTACACTTTTAAATAATGGACTTCACTGTGCTTCTAGGCACTGATAAAGCCTTTGAAATTGTTTTGTATCCATCTCCTGACTTGTGTCTGTCCACAACCTTATCCCGTAGATCTTTTGACAATGCCTTGCCACCCATAGTTGATTGTTGTCTTCAGTTGCACTACCAAGGACTGAAATGCTTCAGGAAAAGCTTGTTTCATGCTGAGCTAATCAAAATGATCACAGCTGATCACAGTGCTATTGAGAAGGTGATTAACTACACCTGGTTGGGTTTTTTGGGAGGGGGGCGATTCTTTTTCCAACTCAGTGATTCTGTTTTTAATTTGTAATTTATTTTTTCTGGAGTTGGTATTATATCTTTCACTTGGATGTTATGAGTTGTACATACAGCTGGATGAAACAAAAACTGTCTGTTCGTTTTCATTTCAGGCTGCAGAGCAACAAAATGTGATTATTTTACAGGGGGGTGTTTCTTTTCTATACCCACTGTATATTATTATTCAATAACATTTGATGAAAGTTGAAATCATCCAGCTCTACGGGTATTTCATCACTTGCACTAGCCATTGTAGAAGCAAAATCCCTTTCAAACTGTATCTTATTTAGTTACGTATTTAATGGAAGAATGCAATTTTATTCTCTGACTTATTACAGTTATTAAATTTTATTGTCAACTTGATTCAGGGACAAATAAATATCAGGAAGGCAACCGAATGCTTGGCCTAAATCTAGGCGTAGTCTTCAAAAGTCACTACAAAGACGTAAAAAACATAATTGTAGTGAAATTTGGATACTTATTGTGGTCGAGTTGTGCCACGGTCTCCCCCCTGATGGTCGTAGCAGGCTCAAACTTCTTAGTCCATTTTATGTTTACCGTCTGGATTAATTTGGTTACTCAGACATTTCTATCATTCATGCATCCATTGCTTTGGCCTTACATCCACCTCTCCTCACTCTAATAGTTATGTCGGACAGTTAACACACACTGGACTTGATTGTAGTAATCATGAATTTAAGTTCATATTTTGATCTTGTTAACTGTCAGTCATTGTTGCTATGTTTCGTCGTGTGTAGTCGTTTTGACTCCACATATTCCTTTTGTTTTGCCACACAGCAAAATCACCAGTGTTAAATCAGCGTTTATATACTTCCCATTGCATTGGCACTAAATAAACTTTGATTTAACACTGGTGATTTTGCTGTGCACAGTGTTTGATATTAAAAGACTGTTAATTTTTGATTCCCAGTGTCGTCCGTTTCACTCTCTGCTACTCGCCGCAATGTTAACAGTTTGGAATTACAAAACGCGGTGAGAAGGTGTTTTTAGTGACTGTCGTGTCGAAAACTTGACTGACACAAAGATATTGGGGCATTTAGTGGTATGGAGTGGTTGTTTAAAATCATGATTTTCATGATCAGCAGTCAAACATCTAATCGACACAGCGAAAAGTACTAAAAAAGTGAAATCATTGTTGTCCAATAAGATAACAGCTAACAGCCGTGGTCGGGGAATCTTAATTGGGTACACTGGGCTCACATTGCATTAGAAACCAGAGTGAATAAATCTTAATTGGGGACGCCGGGCTCGCATTACGTTCGAGACCGGAGGGAATGGAACGATGTGCAGCGCATCAAACCCATTGTGTGATACCGTTCCGCTTCCCCCAGTCCGGACGGTAATGCGAGCCCGGCGTCCCCAATTAAGATCCATTCACTCCGGTCCCGAAGGTAATGCGAGCCTGGCGTCCCCAATTATGATCCATCAACCGTGGCTGACAGCTAAGGTGTGTATAAGTTTAGTTTTAATGTGGTTTTGGGTTTGGACTGGAGCGTCAGTGTTTCTAAACCCAAAGTAAAGCAACTAGCGAGGTACTGCTGTGTGTCGTGTACAGTAGGAGGGCAGCAGGAAGGATGTGCTTTCTGGACTCGAAACAGTCTAGACCTTTAAGACCTTCAATTAGTTTGAATGCTCTAATGTGATTGGTGATTTTAAATGTTTGGAGTATGCTGGGCTGTCCAGGTGTGGGCTGTTTGGAGGCAGTGGAACGCCTCAGGACCAAATCTGTCTGACAAATAACAACACTGTAGTGAAAGACGTTCTACCGCTATACCTGTCACTATAGGCAAAACACACTGCACGCTACACACACATGAATACATACACACACATACACAGAAACACTATTCCTGCCTGGAGACAGAACAAGAAAACACTCCTGACTCACTCCCATCCTGACTCAAACACACACACACACACACACACACACACACACACA
>JACXGM010022145.1:6034-16972 GCA_016801145.1 Umbra pygmaea | reverse complement strand
TCTTGCTTGAGGGTGTCAATGATGGCCTTCTGGACAGCAGTCAGGTCGGCAGTCTTACCCATGATTGCGGTTTTGAGTAATGAAACAGGCTGGGAGTTTTTAAAAGCCTCAGGAATCTTTTGCAGGTGTTTAGAGTTAATTAGTTGATTCAGATGATTAGGTTAATAGCTCGTTTAGAAACCCTTTTCATGATATGCTATTTCTTTGAGATAGGAATTTTGGGTTTTCATGAGCTGTATGCCAAAATCATCAGTATTAAAACAATAAATGACCTGAAATATTTCAGTCGGTGTGCAGTTAATCTAAAATATATGAAAGTTTAATTTTTATCATTACATTATGGAAAATAATGAACTTTTTCACAATATGCTAATTTCTTGAGAAGGACCTGTATAAATGGTAATAGTATATATATATATATATATATATATATATATAAACAGTTCATTTGCAAAAAATAAACATTTCTATCAAGATCCTTCAGTAAATGAACTTCTATATCATTAATGAATGGTGTGTTGGACTAGCCAGAGCTCTTCCTTTTAAAACATACTTTGTTCCTATATTTTTAAGTATATGCATTCTTTAGGTACAAATAAAATACAATCCCATTTTTGTTTGTATGTATTTTCTACAATTTAGTGAGGTGTCTGTCCGGATTTGTGTATCAATGCAAGATGTCACATTAGGCTATTAAATTTGTTTAGGTTTGAAAAAAGGATATGAAAATGTATGTTTGTTTGTGAACGTGTGTTTCACAAGATTTGTCATTGCTTACACAAGAGTGCATATGAGGAAAAACACTTGGACAGTGTGTGAAATAATATTACAATAAGGAAAAATTGCCCAAAGTTACTAAATTACCGTTAATAGTGTTCAAATATAGGCATCATTGTGACACTTACCGCTACATGTTTTTTAGGTTGGAGCTGGAATTCTTGTATTTTGAGATGTCAGTTTGTTTTGGTGCACACATCATGCATCATGATTATGAACTATTCTTTTTGACGTCTTGGATTGAAAACATAGATTGAACTTGAGGCCACGGGTGATCTGCCGCTGATAGCTCGCACACATCTTCCTCTGCTTTGGCCACCATCTTCCAACTAAACGGGTGCTAAATATAAGCGGGTGATTGATACGTAGCCACCTCTCGCGAAGCAGCCTCTCCAATTTTTCGCGAGACCTGCGAACAAGTCATATTAACTTACTATTACCATTTGACAGTAGTGGTGGATTGTCACCGAATGTAGCAAAGTAAAAGTACAGTTTTTCTCACTAGAAATGTACTTGAGTAAGAGTAAAAGTACCCATCTGTAAATGTACTCTATAAAGTCCAAGTTACCGGAAACATTTACTCAAGTAAATGTAACAAAGTGAATGTAATTTGTTACTACCCACCTCTGTTCAGATCACAGTCGGGTTCATGCAGATAAAGCTATAATGAGGAAGGTAACTGCCAGAAAGAAATTCATCGGATTAAGAGAGCAGCTGCTGAAATGCCATTACAAAGCTGGAAACAGGTATGTGAAGCTGCTGGTGCCTCTGGAGTCCCACAAACCTCAAGGTGTAGAATCCTCCAGAGGCTTGCAGTTGTGCATCAACCTACTATTTGGCAACCCCTAACCATTGCTCACAAGCAGAAATGGTTGCAGTGGGCCCAGAAATGCATGAATACTAATTGTCAAACAGTCTTGTTTACTGATGAGTGCCGTGCAACCCTGGACGGTCCAGATGGTTTGAAGTAGTGGATGGTTGATGGTTGGCAATAAGGTGGCAGAGTCATGTTTTGGGCTGGAATCATGAGGAGAGAGCTGGTAACCCCTTTAGGGTCCCCGAAGGTGTAAAAATTACCTTGGCAAAGTAAATACAGTATCTGACAGACCACTTTCTTCCATGGTACAAAATGAAGAACTGTGCCATTCGGGAGCAAAATCATCTTCATGCATGACGATGCACTCATGCTGCAAATAATTCCTCTGTCATTGCTTGCTTTGGGCATAAAAGGAGAGAAACGCATGGTGTGGCCCCCATCCTCCCCTGGCCTTAACCCTATTAAGAACCTTTGGAGCATCCTCAAGCAAAAGAACTATGAGCGTGGGAGGCAGCTCGCATCAAAACAGCAGCTCTGGGGGGCTATTCTATATCTTGCAAAAAAGTTCAAGCAGAAACTCTCCTTAAACTCATAGGTTCAGTGGATGCAAGAATTGTGAAGGTGATATCAAAGAAGGCGTCCTATGTTAACATGTAATTTGCCATGTTAAGATGTGTTTGATTGAAATAGCTTTTGATTTCAGTAAATATGCAAATTCAACAAATTACCATTTTCAGTTATTTACAACCTATAAATTGTTTTTAAACTGTTTTTGATATTGTTTTCATTAGGTGGTTTGTTCAATGAAATTCACCTTATACCCTAACGGTTAGTGACTTGAAAAGTATACTGACTGTCATTTGCATTAGCTTTTTAGGATAATCTGTGTAAAATGTCATTTGCATAATAATTTGGAACGCAGTGTATACACCTTGATATAGCAAGCGCCTGGCTTCTGATGCTACCTGGCTATCACCTCACGTTAGCATTCCATTAATTCCACTCATTTTAGGGGTCACTTTGACAGCAAATAAATTTATATCTGAAGGGTTTGAAGACTCTCAATTTGTCCATTGTTTATTTCTAAAGAAACAGGACAATGTATAAAAAGCTCAATTACCTTGTACCTCGCTTTATGGCCGTGTATCAGCCGTTTTTGGATAGATGTATGCTAACTGTTGTGTCATAACCATGCAACTTACTGTCGAACAGTAGAGACATTACTGTATAGTCCAGTAGAAGCTTGCAAACAATCGGTGGGAGGTGGAGGCATACAGTCAGAATAAAATATTTCAGCAACATTTTGATTGATTGGAAATACTTCAGTATGTGGCAGGTGGGTGAATTCAAATGAAGACAACATGGTATTTGTTGAATCTGTACATTCCAATTGGGATATGGTAGTGACACATGTAGATATGAAGTTGTATCATCAGTCTTGTTGTTCTAACATGACCTTAGCTACCTAACTTGATTAGATAATTAGCCAATAGTTACTAGCAAAACAGACAGGGTTTATAAGGTAGGTAACGTTAGCTAACGTCAGCTAGCTAGCTAATATTAACATAATACTTAACCAGTCATCTTTAGTTAGCTAGCAACTTGCGCAATGTTCTCAGCTAGCTATTCACATAACTTTCAGTAAGTTCATGTTAGCTAGTTGCAAACATTGTAGCTAAGCATGATTAGCTAATTAGTTAAACTTTTAGACTAATCCAGTCAGCAATCCAGGAAATATGGGAGATTGTTTATCTAATTTTAACACCATTCTGTTGTTCTCTGTTTTGTTTCACTCAACTGGTGACATCAGTACTGACGAATAGCCTGTGAAGTTCAGTCATCATACACTCACCTAAAGGATTATTAGGAACACCATACTTATACTGTGTTTGACCCGCTTTCACCTTCAGAACTGCCTTAATTCTACATGGCATTGATTCAACAAGGTGCTGAAAGCATTCTTTAGAAATTTTGGCCCATATTGATAGGATAGCATCTTGCAGTTGATGGAGATTTGTGGGATGCACATCCAGGGCACGAAGCTCTCGTTCCCCCACATCCCAAAGATGCTCTATTGGGTTGAGATCTGGTGACTGTGTGTGGCATTTTAGTACAGTGAACTCATTGTTATGTTCAAGAAACCACTTGGAAATGAGTCAAGCTTTGTGACATGGTGCATTATCCTGCTGGAAGTAGCCATCAGAGGATGGGTACATGGTGGCCATAAAGGGATGGACATGGTCAGAAACAATGCTCAGGTAGGCCGTGGCATTTAAACGATGACCAATTGGCACTAAGGGGCCTAAAGTGTGCCAAGAAAACATCCCCCACACCATTTCACCACCAATACCAGCCTGCACAGTGGTAACATGGCATGATGGATCCATGTTCTCATTCTGTTTACGCCAAATTCTGACTCTACCACCTGAATGTCTCAACAGAAATCGAGACTCATCAGACCAGGCAACATTTTTCCAGTCTTCATCTGTCCAATTTTGGTGAGCTCTTGCAAATTGTAGCCTCTTTTTCCTATTTGTAGTGGAGATGAGTGGTACCCGGTGGGATCTTCTGCTGTTGTAGCCCATCCGCCTCAAGGTTGTGCGTGTTGTGGCTTCACAAATGCTTTGCTGCATACTTTGGTTGGAACAAGTGGTTATTTCAGTCAAAGTTGCTCTTCTATCAGCTTGAAGCAGTCGGCCTATTCTCCTCTGACCTCTAGCATCAACAAGGCATTTTCGCCCACAGGACTGCAGCATACTGGATGTTTTTCACTTTTCACACCATTCTTTGTACCAACAACCATGCCACGCTCAAAATTGCTTAAATCACCTTTCTTTCCCTGACATTCAGTTTGGAGTTCAGGAGATTTTGACAATGAAATTGAACGGGTGTTCCTAATAATCCTTTAGGTGAGTGTAGTTAACATGTATATCTGACCTAAATCATATGCTGTTGCAGTTATGTCTGGCAGACATTACTGGACCAAACTTAGGCAATCAGGCATGTATTAAAAACTCTCCAATCTTTTGAAAAGCCATCATGTTCAGGTGGAGATCTTAGGGACTCAGAAGTTTTTCACTCACTCACTGTCCTACACGCAATAACACTCGACACATTCAACATCACAAAAGGTGTGTACTGGTATATTTGTCCTATACAAAAATTACATTATGACACGTTACACTATACAGAAGGTCTGTATAAACTAGTTGCTCCCAAGTTCTTTAAGGGATTCAGGATAAATCCATGCACATCTACAGATTTGAGGGCATACATCACTTGCCATTTTTCTTTTGCTGGATGTCTATTTGCAATTTAATAAATATTTTTTTTAATGCAATGCACACTGAATTTGTAATTTCTCCAACTTTTATAGTCAATACTTCAATTGTAAAAATTGTGATCCTGACATTGCATTTATTATTATTAACACTCCATGTTCAAACATTTACTAGATGTCATTTCTAATACACTGCTGCCATCCCTTAGTTGTAACTCTAAAAGTATGTGGAACTTGAGCACACACATATTTGAGCACACACACAAACATGCGGAAAGGAATCCCCAGGCCCGGGACACATCTCCACATTTAGGGCCGCCCCGTAAAAGAAATTTGACTGGGACCTCAACATTCGTAAAAACAACATTTGGGACCTCTTCAGGACTGGGCCTGGGAAAACAATCCCAGTTGTCCCAACCTGTCAGCATCCCTGCACACACACATACAAGTGGATTCCTTTATATGTTAAGGGGAAGATTAAAAAAGAGAAACTTTATCTGTGAATTCTCACAGAATCACATTTTAATTAATAACTTGCTACTCAGTCAGAATCGTATTAACCTGGAGTCCCAGTCTCTGTCACAATAATCATATATGTGATGTTTTAGGCCTATTGGCAGACATCTAGGTAAAATGTAGGCAATGGCACATTATAGCATTTTTTACATGTCCATGGAAGTTTCTCAGCTTGCGGTCTTGTAACATTTGTGTGGTCCAGGTAGCTTTGCATAAAAAATGTTTGTCATTCGCAAGGCTACTTTTACTTTTATACTTTAATTAAATTGCCAAGCCTGTACTTTTTTACTTTTACTTGAGTAATGAAGTTAAATCAGTACTTCTACTTTTACCAGAGTATTTTTTAACACAAGTATTTGTACTTCTACTTGAGTACAGGAAGTGAGTACTTTTCCCATCTCTGTCTTGTTTCTCGCAAGTTAATCTCTTTTTGGATGAAAGGGGATTTCTCTTGTAGAGCCATCCTCTGCCTGATAAAAAAACGTCCTGTCTGTGAATCAGTCCATTCCAGTGAGCCAATCTCAGTCTACAAGCAAACCCCAGTCTGTGAGCCAGCCTCCATCTGGGAGCCATCTTTTACCTGTGAGCCATGATCCATCTGTGAGCCATCTTCCACCTGTGAGACACGATCCATCTCCGAGTCATCTTTCTCCTGTGAGCTACTCTCAGTCTGGTAGATACCCTCTGCCTGTGAGCCAGCCTTTTCCTGTGAGCCACTGTGCATCTCCGAGCCATCTGCCACCTGTGAGCCACTCTCAGTCTGTAGGTATGTTTTGTATACTGAAAAACTGAAGATCACTTTTGATGCTGTAGAATGTGTAATTGTCAGGATAGTGTTAAGTAAAACAATAAAGCTCTTCATTTACAAATTTACATAAATAGGAATCTTTGGCCAACATTTGTCTCAGGCTTTGCTTACCACAACAGTATTGTTTTTTGCCATGGTTATGGTTTTCAACTCTTCAGAACCATTCATATTTTTTCCATCTGTTCCTGGCACTCAAAATGTTAACGCTGCATCATGCTGGCCCACATATATTGTAGGGTGACTATATGTCCTCTTATTTCCGAACATGTCCTCTTTTTGGACCTAAAATAGCGTGTCCGGCCGGGATTTCAAAATCAACCAAAATGTCCAGGATCTGGCTTTTGCTTTCTACAGTCGTCATTCGTTGTGTGCATTTTTGAGGATTTGTATTTACCACCTACTATGGGCGTCCATCTGCCTTTCGCTCCCACTGTCCTCTTTTTTGAAAGCTAAAATATGGTCACCCTAAGATTTGAAAAATATCCTTACACAGGGTACATTACACAATTGTCTATTGTTTTCTTTAAGGTATTGAGAGATATTTAGTGAATGCTCTGAGGAAATCAAGTACAGACTGACAAAGAACAGTGGCCAGTCTCTCTAAATCCAGTACTGCAGAGGTGACTTTATCTGATGACAGTGTGCTACCCTTACAAAACTACAGAGATCTGGATTACCTGGAACAAAAAATGGAGGACCATCAAAGTCAAAAGGAGTTGGTAAAACGCAATAGCTTAATTCATTTCATTATAAATACAGTACTTTGTTGCTTTATATTAACCATAACAAATCTCTGTTTCTATTGAAATAATATATTTTTTCATTTGATCTATTCTGTATTTCTAGATTGCCTATCTGTGGACCATTGGTGGATGTGATGTCCAAGTTACATCCAGGCGGATAATGGCAGAATTCATCAGCCATGTACTGGGCAGACAGCTGAATTGGATAGGCACCAATGACGAGACCGTTTCACATCCTGAAACTAAGAAAAGTTGTTGCAGGTACATCCATAGGACTATATTTTCCAAATGTTTACATTATCTAGAGCACCTACACTATTACTACTCATCTATTATATACATGTTGGCAATGAAGCATAGAGGGCTTTTACACTCCAAGAGATACCGATAACTTTTAGCAAAATTTTCAGAATCCGCTAGCCCTGAAGTTGGGGTGAGACACAATTATTGAGTGTAAACTTGTGGGGCTCATGCAACCTCCAGAGGTAGATAACGAAATATCACACTTGGGGATTTGCTTATTGCCCAAGAGTAATGTATATTGTGGGGGAATTCTTAAATGTAAGCCAATGGGCTGGGCTGGTTTCTGCTTCTTCTTCTATGGGTTTATTGGCGGATCGCAACCAACTCACGGTGCATGTACCGCCACCAACTGTACCAGAGTGTGAGGCCAGTCATGGCCCACCCAATTCAAGTCCACCAAATTCAAATCACAACCCTAACAAATTAAAATACTGCCCACTACTGCTGTAAACAACCAGGCATGCAAACACCTCACCTTTAGGTGAATCTCACCTTTTTGAAACCAAAATGGGTCACTTACGTGATTCATGCAGATCCGATGAGAAAATATTTTAGGCGGGGAGGAGGGTGTCATGGCTGTGTCCAACACAGCATTTTACCCATGCTTTGCAACTTTACAACTGGCTCTGGAACCAATCGTCACTCCTAATGCCTAAACCTCACAGCCAATCAGAGGCAGAGTGGGGAGAGTTTTATTTCAAAGTCTGCAAAACTGAGCAGTTCAACAACTGACCCAAACTGAAGTTGAACCATAGAATTGGAATGGATAGAAAGGACATTCCAATTCAAATCAATATAGCAGAATGGTCAGAGCAGCAGCCATTTTTATGTGCACCATTCCATTGCAAAGATCTAGCGGCCTACTTCCGCATTAAACCGATTTGCATGTTGTCACCGTGACAGCTAACAACAATTGCCACTTTGTTGTGTACTAATCGATTGACCACGCCAAGCAGTTCAACGGCCTTTCTAATTATTCTATTTCTATGAGTTGAACACTGCCAAACAGCAGAGTGAAATGCCCATCGGAAAGCAAGCTTTAGGTAAAGCACAAGTAAGCTAGTTTACAACGTTAACTATATGTAAGCATTAACACACGACAGACTGTGCGTTGCCAGGGAATAACCGCACACCTCAGCAGTGTAGAAAGCCACAAGGCTGAAAGCCGAGTCACTTCACTGCGGAGGTGTGCGGTTATTCCCTGGCAACGCACAGTCAGGAGTGTGTTAATGCGCTTATAAAACGGTTGCCAACATTTTATTTGTGAAAATGAATGTTTTAATTCGTATTTTTAGCGAAAGAAAATGGTCACGAGGCATGCTGTTATCGTGAAACATTAACGTACCCCCCACCACTCCTTTTACTGTTGCCATGTTAGTACACCACAAATCAAGTAGTTCCTATAAAACGGATCATTTAGATCGTTTATAACAAGGTCTGAACACTTATGTACAGTTTCATTTAATTTTTAATGACATTTGTTAGCCAGTTTGCTGTAGTGAAGCATTTTTTATGCAATTCAAATGTTTACGTGATACAGACCTTACTGTGAACATTCAATCAGCCTGCTAGTTTAGTGACGACATATGGTTAATGCAGTCAAGCCAACATCTGTGCAGTTTTGCATTGCAAGCACGTTTCTTTGAATTTTGTTTCTGAACATTTATATAGGCTACACCCATCAAAAGCACGAAACGTTAAAAATATGGGCAGACTTCCATGTATTATGCAGGTGCTGTCATTAACAGGATATAATTAATACAACTATTAATTTAGTATTTGTTTCCGGTTATTAGATAGGCTAGTACAAATACTAAAGTATTTTACTAACTGCTGTACTGCAGTTACGTTGTAGTCTTAAGTATTTGACCAACTGGTAGCCTATATTTTGTATGAGGTGTCAAGGATTATTAGCTACTGTCTGTGCTTAAAAGTGTTATACTACTCTACGACTTGAAGTAGATGAAATTTCCTAAATTTCTACGTATTTATAAATGGTCATATCTAAAAATGTGATGCTTTCTAGATTTCTCTCTGCTGTCAATTTTAAATTCGGATCGGATGAGTTAAGAGAGAAAAACTGAGAGGGTAATATCTGTTCCATTCCATAGAATCTCATATTTTCCAAAGAACGACATGATATGGATTTTTTTAAACATCATAAATATAAATCTCTTCCAGTGCCCCCTGAATAGATTGGCATAGTTTGGGCAAAATCAGCACCAATCACCGTAATCATGAAAAAGCCTAAATTAATTAATTAAAGGGATACTTCACCGATTAGCATTAAGCTTTATATCAGTAGAAACCTGGTAGTATTTTAGAATTAACTGGGATCAATCCCTCATACCCCCCTGGGATGTGAAGTCTCTGTATTGGTTGTATGGAAAAGAGGCCTCAGATTACGTAAAAATCGTCATTTTGCGTAATCTGAGGCTTGCCTGCTCAGAGGCTATGAACTACAGCCAGCAGGAGGAGCTACTTCCGCATGTTTTGAACCCGCCTATAGGGGGTGGGACCTCACTTCCAGAATTTCAAAAATTGTCAGCCATCTTGAAGCCAAGCGAACAGGCTATTGCTCTGTGGAATAAACTGTGTATTACTTTAGTAGGCTAACCACAATGGCTGAGGGTAGTTTTGAAGATGATATGGCAGAAGGGGGTTTTGAAGATTGGGTGCGTGAATCCAATGCTTGTGGCTGCCAGAAAGAGCCGCAATACAGCGAGGAACCATTGCGGATGATTGAGGAACAAGAGCCCTTGCAGCTAGAGGAGCGAAACCTGACTGATGCTATGGAGCAAGAGCCTGGGCAGACACGAGCTGCGGCAGACTGGTGGTGTCAGAGCTCTCGCTGTGCGCATATAGACAGAGATAGAGTCCTATTGCTGTCGTGAATTTTAGCAATGTCATTTTCTCCTTGAAGAAATCGCTCAATCTGTTGAGGAAACGGACCCACTAGTATATGTAACACACCACACTAGCTTTAATCCACACATGGATCGGGGTGTCTTAGAAACCTATTTCCAGATACCGAAAGTGAATTGGAAACGCCAGCCGAAGCCCGAAGGTACAAACGGACGTCTTAGTATAAAGTGAGTATTTTGTTTGTTTTTCACATTAGTCAGCTGAGCTATCATTGTCACATTAGGGTGACCATATTTTAGTTTTCAACCGCACAAATACAGTATGTATAATCGTAATGTGTTCACAATTGCCCAGTCTCACTGAAATGCTTGGAAATATGCTGAGAGGCACAGTGCCCATGCGACACACGCATTTTATTGGTTTTACATTGGCGTGTCTGGTGATGTCGCGCACACTCATTTGTTGACTTAGTTACAGTACAGTATAAAACAAAAAAGATCGAAAATGTGTTTCCTGTCAATATTTATATTTCTTACGTTTTGTATAGGTTCCACCCTTAAGGCGAGACACGGCAGGCAAAAAAAAACATAGATTTTTCATGCAGTGGTCAATTTTGAGATTTTGGGCTAGTTTACTCCTTCAATATGTGTTCTTGCAAGCTGCTATAAAGAAAACGTTGAAAATATACATTAGGATGTTTATTTTATTACATTTTGTTAACTTGCGGTAGTAAGTTTCTCCCGAATTTACCAAGAAGTTAGCATTCAAACGCGACATGCCGAGTTTCGCCTGTTTATTGAAGTCTGTCATACTTGGTACCATTGTAAAG